>JAJAGP010007249.1:0-14803 GCA_025084515.1 Ancistrus triradiatus | reverse complement strand
TCTTCTCCTGCTCAGATGAAACCTCCTGGTACCTCAGTGAAGTTATCCTGTCAGATTTCAGGCTATTCCCTCACTAGCTATGGCACAGGCTGGATCAGACAGCGGCCAGGAAAAGCCTTGGAGTGGATCGGGATCATATGGACCGGTGGAAGCACAGACTTTGCAGATTCCTTTAAGACTCGCTTCAGCATCTCCAGAGACACAAACAAGAACGAGCTGTACTTAGACATCAGCAACCTGGTAACTGAGGACATGGCCGTTTATTATTGTGTAAGATATTCACACTGACACATCAGACTACAGACCCGTACAAAAACTCACATGAGCATGTCACTGATCTGTAAATATTCCCTGAACAGGAAGCTTCACCCTCTGGAGTATTTGTAATAAGAAACAACAACAATTTAGTTTTGAACATCCCCTATTTTCATTTTCATCAAATGTCAATTATTCATCCCCTGTTACCAATTTTAATATCAGACAAATTACCCACTGAACATATCATTATTATAAATGTAATCACTACAAACTGATTTCATATCAAAAAGGTGTAAAATGATAAAGCACTGGAGAGAGTAAGAACTCAGAATGAAGCTGATGGAGTCGATGTTGAGTGACATGTGACTAAAACAGAGAAATAAAGATGCACACTTAAAACGCCTCCATCTTCAGTAAGCACTGTTATATCCTGATGGCTCTACCCCATAGCCCTAAAACAAGCAGGGTACCAGTCCAATATAGGACAGAATAAAAATGACACAATCCCAGTCCAAAGCACAGTATTTCTGTGATCATTTTTATTTCAATAATTCTAATTTACATAATTCTTTGTATAAATCAGCTCGATCTGATCATCTTTTATCACAGATCCTCTCCATGTTGTGGTTTTGAGGCCGGTTCATGCAAATGAGACTAATCCTAAAGCTCTTTATAAACACAGACACCAAGTGCATGGGTCCATCTTTTGTTTTACTTTCACCAGCAGCCATGAATCCAACAATCATTTACACTTTGATTTTAACGACTATAAGCAGTGAGTTGTTTGATTTCTGCATCTATCACTAATGCAATCAGTGTCATTATGGAAGACTGTGTCAGAGTTCAAGCTAAAAGAATTGTGTTTATTTCAGGTTGCACATGTCAGACGCTGATTGAGTCAGAGCCAGCGCTTATTAATCCTGGTGGATCTCATCAACTCACCTGCACCTTCTCTGGGATTAGTGTTGGTGATGCACCTATAGCCTGGATCAGACAAGCTCATGGAAAAGGGCTCGAGTGGATCTCACGCATTTCTGCTCCAAGTGGAAGCACTAAAGAATACTCTCAGTCAGTTCAGGGAAGATTCACCATCTCCAGAGATAACAGCAAGATGCAGGTGTATCTGCACATGAGTAACGTAAAGACAGAAGACACAGCTGTGTATTACTGCGCTCGGAGAACACAGTAACACAAAGAGCCTCAGTGCTGTACAAAAACACAAAAGGTCACATCTCAGTACCATCTGTCATTTAGATCATGTTCAGTTTTCTATGACTGTATTTAATAAATCCTTACAGCTACATAATATACAAAATAAAGCATCCATTCTGAATGGACCCGTCGAGGTTATAAATTTAGTTTCTTCCTTACAATAAAATCAGTTCCAAAACATTTCTGATCCAAAGTGGCTTCTGATTTCAACACCTTTGAGTAAACACGGTCAAAGCTTTTCTTCAGGAAAGGCAAGTCAGCTCAGTGAAATGGCCATCAAACTGTCAGAAGCTTAACATTGTTTACAATTTATGGTGGAAATTAAAAATGGACCATAATAAGGCTATATCCTGCAAAGCTGATCTGTCATCCAATACTTGAGAAATTTGGAACCAAACTGATTTACAATATTGTTTTCTTTAGTGAAGTCCATGCCTGAAAGAAATCAGGCCATTATAAAAGCCAGAGGATGAACAAAAAATTACTTATTGTGATCTCCTTGTTAAATGATCCAATCATTTTATGTAGGGGAGACCGGGTATGGTTGTAACACTTTTTGCTTCAGAACCTGGAACTCACTGAATTTTTGAGCTGGAGTTCTCAAACTTTTATACAAAGTACACACATTTCTATACTACAAATAGCACCAATTCAGACCTCTGCAAGATTATCACAGACCTCATGAGTTGATGTAAAATACACGGTGTTCCTAGGTTGTAACACATCCTGGGGTAGGTTGTAACAATTACACAAAAGAAGCAAAAACAGAGGCCACACCATGCAATATGCTTCAAGAAGAGGGTGATTGAAATAAAAGAACAATCCAGAACAATATCTCTATCTCTCTGGGACTGAACAAAACTCAAATCCACTTTCTTACCTCACATGGTAAGAATAATACAGGTGTTTGGCATTTAGCAGAAGCCCTTATCCAGGGCGACTTGCAACATCTTACAATCCAAGCAGTTGTGGGTTAAGGACCCAACAGTGGCAGCTTGGCATTTGAACCCTGGACCTTCTGGTCTAGAGTCCAGTACCTTAACCACTAGGCTACAGTCCCCAGGTCTGCTCCCTGATTCAAATAATTAACCCACACTTCTTTCTGCACTTCCGAGAAAACTTTGTTGCTACTCCAGTAACATACACTGAGAAGATCAGTGGACCGCTGTTCTCTCAGCTTCTGTGGTGATTTGCAGTATCTGCTGAGTTTTACGTGGCATATCCAATGTGCCTTCACAACTAATCTGACTGACTTGCCCTTCTTTGTGACCTCATCATATGCTTTTTTTAAAAAAAACATTTGCAGGCAAAAAAAGATGTGTTACAACCCACCCCAACCCTGTCAGACATATGTATTAGCAGCATAGTGGTTTGAAATTAGCAGGGGAAAATTGCATCACATTTTGCCTGAGAAACTACAATTTAGTGTTATATAATTCATATGGTTTCATCTACAATAGTATAAGCACTAAACAAAATATAGTCTTAGTTCAAAAATTTACTTTCTTACCTCAAAATTAGTTTTTTCTTTATAAAATCTGCATGTGCCTGTTTCCAGCCTTGACAACCACCATGTGGGATCAGGGAGGAAATGAGTAAACACTGCAATGATCATATGACTCGTATCTTATCCGTGACTGGTGAAATTGGTGGTGTTACAACTCTCCCCATGTTACAACCATACCCGGTCTCCCCTACTTCATATGGAGATTATACCACTAATACACCATTAATAAAAATGACATTAGTTTGAGGTATGTTCAACAATGGAAAAAAATATTTGGAGTCATACCTGTGCTTTATTAAAGCTGAATGAACATCTACGTATGTTGAGTCGATTATTTTTGCCAGTGGTTGTAGATGTTTAAATGCAATATCAGATTATGTACATTTAAAACATCAATAGAGCGCAGTAGCCAGCTTCTCTTGAAGCAGGATTCCTGCAAATTGATCTTATTGCATTTACTGTTATGAGAAAACAGTATAACATTATGGCTTCAGGCTCAGTTATGCTCATGCAAACTCCTCCAGTGGATGCTCAGATCATTGGACTAACCCTATTGGTTCAGCAGCGTTTATGCAAATCCATGTTTTTATTGTAGGTGCTGAATAAAATTCAGCCTGTTACCCATCCAAAGCTCTGATCACACAACTGATTAACCAACCTCCATAAGTCTGATTATGGAGCTCAGCTTCACTCAGTACTGCATCTTTATCGTAATGATAACACAAGGTACCACAGAGTTTATAATGTGTTTATGATTATTTAATAGATGTAGGATTATATTGGATTGTTCTCATGTTTTAATTGCTAGGTGTGAGCAGTGATGAGATCCGACTGGACCAGTCTCCTGCTGAAGTGAAGAAGCCTGGAGAATCTGTGAAGATCTCATGTAAAATAAGTGGATATTCCATGACAAGCCGTGACATGCACTGGGTCCGACAGAAACCAGGACAAGCTCTGGAATGGATTGGTAGGATGAGCACTGGTAACAATCGAGCAACATATGCAGAATCCATGAAAAATCAGTTCATCCTGACTGAAGACGTCCAAGCAAGCACACAGTACTTAGAGGCCAAGAGTCTGAGAGCAGAAGATACTGCACTTTATTATTGTGCTCGTAGAGCCACAGTGACTGGAACTGAGGAACAGCTGCACTAAAACCTTCCACACTTTAACACTCAGCAAACTCAAACCACTTCTACCATCAGCCATTCTAATAATTTCTTTTGATTTTATACTTTTCTATTACTTACATATATTTATGTTTTATTATTATCTTCTGGAGTTTACTATTTAAAACTACTGACAATTAAACGTACTGACAAAAAAAAACTGACAATTAATATCAAGTCAGTTAAGTCGTACAAAAAAAGTGCAAATTCACAAAATCCCAACATACATTACATGGACAAAAGTATGTGGACAGACAAGTATTACAGACATTTATGATGATCTCATTAAAACCATGTGCCTTCATATTAATCAGGTGTTTGATCAGAATGATCTGGTTGAGTTGAGCTGCTTCTTGGCCTTGATCAGACTGACTGAGCTTACTGAGAAGAATTTAAACATCACATCAGTTCTGATCAAAATTACAAATGGAATTAATTATTCTTGTGAAGTGTTCTTAGTATGGACAATGATAAAGAAAAGTTTATGATAACTAATCATTATAGCAAATGTCAATTCAGATTTATTACAGCCGTAATAAGTATCTTCATGAAGAAACTAAAGAAGATAAACATCTGCAATTTGTTCTGATAGCAGGTTTTAGAAAATCTCTTAAAACAATGGAGAAGTGCATCTTCAACTCGTGTAAAAATATTATTTCAGAAGACAAAGGTTTGCACAGAGCTCAAAACCTTCAGCAAATTTATATATATAAATTGGCTCATTTTACAGGTTCAATTCTTTATCCTTACATCTCACAGACTGATTAAGAGCTTCTGATCTGATCTTACAGGGCTTCATTGGATCCTCTGGTTCCGCTTATGCAAATCTTTGCCTCCTCTTGTAATATTAGCACCATGTGGATTTAACAGGAGCAGTTTGTTCTTCAGAAGCCCTGCAGTAACACAAACATGTTAGCTTCAGCTGCACTGCTGCTGATCATTGGAGCTCCCTGTGAGTGTTTGGATTCTAACGAGTTCTGATCAGATCCTGATAATACAACACCTAACACTTTTCTCTTCTCTTTTCACAGATGTGTTCTGTGCTACCAGCCAGCCAGCCAACTCGTGGTTATACAGGCAGGACAGAAGTTTATCCATCATCTGTACAGTGTCTGGAGCTTCCATTACTGATAGTAACTATTATGGAACAGCTTGGATTCGACAACCTGCTGGAAAAGCTTTGGAATGGATCAACATAATTTATTATAATGGGAATACACATAAGAAAGATTCACTTACCAATAAGTTTGTGATTTCTCGAGACACGTCCAAGAACACCGTCACCCTACAGGGACAGAATCTGCAGACTGAAGACACAGCTGTGTATTACTGTGCAAGATACACACAGTGATGTTTTCTCTTACATATCAGTACAAAAACACACTTCCACTCAGAACCTGAGCTCATTCTTAAGTGATCAGTGTAATCAGGCTAGTGGAGAAAATCAACGAAAACTAGATTGTTTTCTTCCTGTGGTTATCGTGTAGAAACTGGACCATGTTTACTCTCTTTGGTTCACAACCAAATGGTTTATAATCACAGCATCCTTTATGGAAGTTGATCAATGACTTGTTTTTTTGTTGTTGTTGTTTTTTTCAATTACCCCTAAACCAGACTATTAGGCAACCACACTAATGACCAGCAAACAATTTTAAAGCACTCGCCACAATAACTAGTAAATTAGTCTCAAGTATCTGTTATTTATCAAAATGTTACACAGGTGAATCTGAGCAATTATTTTGTCTGCCATTGAATTGTTCATATTTTATTTTATATATAATACAAGCGGGTAGAAACTAATAGGTGTGCAAACCAGATGTCATTCAAAATTTAAAGAATAATTGCTGATTCTGTAATGTGTCCCAGATCAAGACAGTTCCATGAACTCTGAAGGGTAACAAAGACAGTCTTTAATTAATTAACCAATAATTACTCCAATAAGACACGACAATGTTATTCGATGTAATTTGTAGACGTTTCTGGAAAAATACACGTAACAACAAAACCGTCTCCATATTTTACACGTATTTACTCATGAAGCCTCCAGAGGGCAGTCTTGCAACATAATGCACACAACGTATGTAATGAATTACACTAATAAGAAAGCAAAGGTGGTTAGAACAGCACCAGCCCTGACCACATGCAAAGCTTCCCAATGTAGATCAGATATAAAGAGAGTTCAAGTGAGCAGCAGTCTGTGTTTTATCAAGTGCAGCAGCTGAATCATGAGCTGGATTCTTCTGATTCTGTTCTCCTCAGTGACCTGTGAGTGAACTCGTCTCTCCACACCTTACATCTTATGCTCTAACTTTCATATCAAACCTGAAGTGTGTTTAATATCTGCTGTGCTTCAGGTGTTCATGGAGACATCAGTCTGTCCTCTTCTCCTGCTCAGATGAAACCTCCTGGTACCTCAGTGAAGTTATCCTGTCAGATTTCAGGCTATTCCCTCTCTAGCTATGGCACAGGCTGGATCAGACAGCGGCCAGGAAAAGCCTTGGAGTGGATCGGGATCATATGGAGCGGTGGAAGCACAGACTTTGCAGATTCCTTTAAGACTCGCTTCAGCATCTCCAGAGACACAAACAAGAACGAGGTGTACTTAGACATCAGCAACCTGGTAACTGAGGACACGGCTGTTTATTATTGTGCAAGAGAGTCACACTGACACATCAGACTACAGACCCATACAAAAACTCACATGAGCATGTCACTGATCTGTAAATATTCCCTCAACAGGAAGCTTCACCCTCTGGAGTATTTGTAATAAGAAACAACAATAATTTAGTTTGAACATCCCCTTTGTATTACCAATTTTAATATCAGACAAAATTGCCCAGTGAACATATCAGAATTATAAATGTAATCACTACAAACTGATTTCATATCAGCAAGGTGTAAAATGATAAAGTACTGGAGAGAGAAAGAACTCAGAATGAAGCTGATGGAGTCGATGTTGAGTCACATGTGACCTCTGAATGACTAAAACAGAGAAATACAGAGGCACACTTAAAAACCCCTCCATCTTCAGTAAGCACTGTTATATCCTGATGGCTCTACCCCATAGCCCTAAAACAAGCAGGGCACCAGTCCAATACGGGACTGAAAAAAATGATACAAAATTGCAGTCGAAAGCACCTCATTTCTGTGATTATTTCTATTTCAATATTTCTGAATTACATAAATCTTTGTATAAACCAATACACAGATACATGTTGCTCAATCTGATCATCTTTTATCACAGATCCTCTCCATCTTGTGGTTTAGAGGCCGGTTTATGCAAATGAGACTAATCCTAAAGCTCTTTATAAACACAGACACCAAGTGCATGGGTCCATCTTTTTTAAAACTTCACCAGCAGCCATGAATCCAGCAATCATTTACACTTTGATTTTAACAACTATAAGCAGTGAGTTGTTTGATTTCTGCATCTATCACTAATGTAATCAGTGTCATTATGGAAGACTGTGTCAGAGATCAAGCTAAAAGAATTGTGTTTATTTCAGGTTGCACATGTCAGACGCTGATCGAGTCAGAGCCAGCACTTATTAATGCTGGTGGATCTCATCAACTCACCTGCACCTTCTCTGGGATTAGTGTTGGTGATGCACCTATTGCCTGGATCAGACAAGCTCATGAAAAGGTCTCGGAGTGGATCTCCTTCATTTCAGCTCCAAGTGGAAGCCCTTAAACCCAACTCCAGTCCGTTTCAGGGAAGATTCACCATCTCCAGAGATAGACAGCAAGATGCAGGTGTTATCTGCACTGATAACGTAAGACAGAAGACACAGCTGTGTATTCTGCGGCTCGGAGAACACAGTAACCAAAGAGCTGCAGTGCTGGTCCACAACACAAAAGGTCACTCTCAGTACCATCTGTAATTTAGATTATGTTCATGTTCCTGTGAACTTATTTTAATAAATCCTATACAGCTACATAATAGACAAAATAAAACATCATACTATAGGGACCCATAGAGCTTATATAATTTAGGTTTTCAACTGATCAAAAACATCAGTTTCCCAAACTTTTCTGATCCAAAGTGGCTTCTGCTTTCACACATATAAGCAAAAAGCATCAAAGCATTTCTGCCAGAAAAGGCAATCAACTCAATGAAATGGCATCAATTTCTGGAGGAACTCTGGTGGAAATAAAAAAAGGTCCATGACAGTGCAATATCAGCAAGGCTTGATCTGTCACCTCTACTTGAGAACTTGGAACCAAAACTGATTTAAAATTTGTTTTTCTTTAGTGAAGTCAGGGCACAAAAATCTAGCCATCATAAAAGCCATAGGATGAGCAAAAAAGTACTAATTGTGATCCATCACTGTTTCATGTACTTCATATGAATATTACACCATTAATAAAATTTTTTGTTTGCCATTCATGTTCACGAAGCCCAGAAATTTCAGCTATTAACAATTGTTTGGTCTTCACATCTTGTGATTTGTTTATGCTGGAGAACATCCCTATATGTGATGAGTCCTATTTTTCCAGGGTCGTTTGTTTTAAAATGCAATATCATGTTAAGTACAAAAAAAAACATCAATAGGGGGCAGTATTGAGTTTCTTTTGAAGTACTGTTCCTCCTAATTGCTCTTAAATAATTTACTGTCAGAAAAAAGCACTATAACATTATGAGGCTTCAGTTTCATCCATCCATTGCATGCAAAATTCTCCATTACATATTCAGATCATTGATCTAACCGTATTGGTTAAACGGACTTTATGCAAATCCATGTTTTTATTGTAGGTGCTGAATAAAATCCAGCCTGTTACCCATCCAAAGCTCTCATCACACACCTGAATAACCAGCATCCAAAAGTCTTATTATGGAGCTCAGCTTCACTCAGTACTGCATCTTTATCTTAATGATAACACAAGGTACCACAGAGTTTATAATGTGTTTATGATTATTTAATAGCTGTAAAATTATATTGGATTTTTTTCATGTTTTAATTGCTAGGTGTGAGCAGTGATGAGATCTGACTGGACCAGTCTCCTGCTGAAGTGAAGAAGCCTGGAGAATCTGTGAAGATCTCATGTAAAATAAGTGGATATTCCATGACAAGCCGTAACATGCACTGGGTCCGACAGAAACCAGGACAAGCTCTGGAGTGGATTGGTTATATGAATACTGGTAACAATGATCCAACATATGCAGAATCTATGAAAAACCAGTTCATCCTGACTGAAGACGTCCAAGCAAGCACACAGTACTTAGAGGCCAAGAGTCTGAGAGCAGAAGATACTGCACTTTATTATTGTGCTCGACAAGCCACAGTGACTGGAACTGAGGAAACAGCTGCACTAAAACCTTCCACAACTTAACACTCAGCAAACTCAAACCACTTCTACAGACCATATTGCATTTATTTGAGCTTTTTTACCATGTATTTCCTGATTTTTATGTAGTTGTTGCATTTATAATGAAGCTTTATTTACCATCATATTTTACATTGAATTTTGTAATTTTACAGAATTATTTACCCATAATCAGAATCAGCGAACTCTTCTGGTTCAGTGGTAAAAGTCAACCTGCTGGAAAGAGCAGTTTCTGAGAGCCTTGGTACAGGACAGGATCCAGAACCCTCCCATGACCCTGACTAGGATAAGTGGAGTTAGCATGATAACATAAGCTAATCTAATCTTTGATTTTAAGAATAATAAATAAACAGTAGAATTAAGGCAGTACTGAATTGTGTTCACAAATACAAAACCTGTTTATATTATGATTATATTAGAGTATAAAATAAACCTGCGTTACATGTGAAGGGGTTCTCCGACTTTGGGTTATAATTCTTTCTTACTTAATAGGATTCAGTTCTTTAGCAGTGTTAATGTTAAAGACTGATTTATTTCTATAACACATTTTACAACAGAGCATTGTATCAAAGTAAACTTACAACTAACTGTGCAAGGATATGGTGACCGTGCAAGGAAAAACTCCCTGAATATGAGAAAAAGAAATCTTGGTAACACAAAGTTTGAAAATCAGTAACTGTCATCAATCTATTGATTCTGTCCATGTAGCTTCTCAGGACTGAAATTATTTCCCAACAAATCCGTCATCTATATTACATTCTCCCTTGACAATAAAATCAGTTCCATAGCTTTTCCGATCAAAAGTGTATGCTGCACTAAACCAATATGAGCAAAACAAACAGTCAGAATCTCAATCTCGCTGAGATGTCATGGTGGAAATGTAAACTACCGGAAAGTGACAAGGCTCCATCCTGCAAAGCTGATCCGTCATCTGCTATACCAGAGCTGGAACAAGATCGATGTAGAATATTGTTTGTCTTTGAATTCATGCCCCAGAGAATTCAGGCCATTATAAAAGCCAGGGCAGGAACAAAAAGTACTCATCGTGGTCTTTATTTGATGAGTCAATCATTTGTGTACTTGGAAATAATACCATTTATAAGGATTAAAATTGTTTGCGGTATGCTTCACGAAGCCAGGAGGTTCAGCTGTTAAATAAATTGTTTAGTGTCATATCTGTGATTTGTTTAAAGGATGAACATCCTACATGAGGTGACTCGATCTTTTTCCAGGGGTTGTATACTTTGAAATGCAATATCAAGTTAAGTACATATAAAACATCAATGGGGGCAGTATTGAGTTTCTTTTGAAGCACCGTTCCTCCTAATTGGACGTTCAGATCATTGAACTAACCGTATTGGTTAAACGGACTTTATGCAAATCCATGTTTTTATTGTAGGTGCTGAATAAAATCCAGCCTGTTACTCATCCAAAGCTCTGATCACACACCTGACTAACCAGCATCCAAAAGTCTGAATATGGAGCTCAGCTTCACTCAGTACTGCATCTTTATCCTAATGATAACACAAGGTACCACAGAGTTCATTATGTGTTTATGATTATTTAATAGCTGTAGGATTATATTGGATTGTTTTCATGTTTTAATTGCTAGGTGTGAGCAGTGATGAGATCCGACTGGACCAGTCTCCTGCTGAAGTGAAGAAGCCTGGAGAATCTGTGAAGATCTCATGTAAAATAAGTGGATTTTCTATGACAAGCTATTACATTCACTGGATCCGACAGAAACCAGGACAAGCTCTGGAGTGGATTGGTAGGATGAATGCTGGTAGCAATCAAGCTATATATGCAGAATCCATGAAAAATCAGTTCATCCTGACTGAAGACGTCCAAGCAAGCACACAGTACTTAGAGGCCAAGAGTCTGAGAGCAGAAGATACTGCGCTTTATTATTGTGCTCGTAGAGCCACAGTGACTGGAACTGAGGAAACAGCTGCACTAAAACCTTCCACAACTTAACACAAAAAACAAAAAAAATCAAAACCCACTTCTACCAATTTTCAGGGCTACTAATAATTTATATTATCATTTCTAAATTTCTGTTACTTTCAAATTTATCTGTCTTTTATTAATATTCTCTGGTGTTTGCTGTTTAAAACTACTGATAATTAAAGTTTAAAGTTTGTGAAGTCCAATGTTCACAAAATTCATAGAAATGCTACTGTGATTAAATTTAGCATCACTTCAATGAAGTTGCACGAAATGAGTGCAAACTCACAAAACCGCAACATACATTACAACGACAAAAGTATAGGGACAGCATTACATACATATGTGATGATCTCATATTAAAATCATGTGCCTTCATAATAATCAGGTGTTTGATCAGAATGATCTGGTTGAGCTGAGCTGAGCTGCTTCTTGGCTTTTGTCAAACTGACTGAGCTTCTTAGAATTATAGAGCAGAATCTAAACATCAAATCAGTTCTGATCAAAATTAAAAATGGAATTAATTATTCTTGTGAAGTGTTCTTAGTTCGGACAATGACAAAGAAAAGTTTAGGATAACTAATCATTATAGTAAATGCCAGTTCAGATGCAGTACAGCTGAAATATGAATCTGCATGAAGAAACTACAGAACATAAAACATTTTGATCTGAGTGCAGGTTTTAAAAAATCTCTTAAAGCAGCGGAAAAATGTGTCTTCAGCTCATGTGTAAAAGTGTCTTACTGTGAATATTGTTTCAAAAGTTGAAGGATTGCATAGAGATCAACAACTTCAGCAAACTTTAAACAAAACTACCAAGTTTAGCCTAGTGAAATGAACCTTTATCTCAAATAATTATTTTCTCTCATAGTGGTGAAAGTTCAGTTTAGATTCACTGCATCTATTAATATCTGCTGTACATGTATAGACATTTACAATCTGTTATCTAAAGCTGATATTACATCTCTTTTTACAGATTTAATTCTTTACCCTTACATTTATTAAACATGATTCATAAATCCCCGATAAACACAGAGGGGAGGGTCATTTTCAACAGCTGATTCCACAGGCTTACAGGGAGCTCCATTGGATTCCTCTTGACTTTCCGCTTCATGTTTATGCAATCTCGTCTCCTCTTGTAATATTAGCACAATGTGGATTTAACAGGAGCAGTTTGTTCTTCAGAAGCCCTGCAGTAACACAAACATGTTAGCTTCAGCTGCACTGCTGCTGATCATTGGAGCTCCCTGTGAGTGTTTGGATTCTAACGAGTTCTGATCAGATCCTGATAATACAACACCTAACACTTTTCTCTTCTCTTTTCGCAGATGTGTTCTGTGCTACCGAGCTCAGCCAGCCAGACTCAGTGGTTATACAGGCAGGACAGAGTTTATCCATCATCTGTACAGTGTCTGGAGCTTCCATTACTGATAGCAGCAGCCATTATGGAACAGCATGGATTCGACAACCTGCAGGAAAATCTTTGGAATTCATCAACGCTATTTATTATAATGAGGGCATAGAAAAGAAAGATTCACTTAAAAACAAGTTTGTGATCTCTCGAGACACAACCAGGAACATTGTGATCTTACAGGGACAGAATCTGCAGATTGAAGACACAGCTGTGTATTACTGTGCCCGGAGATACACACTCTGATGCAAAAGGTTGCAGGGCTGCACAAAAACGCAGGGGCATTAACAAAGAATTACACATGCAAAAATATTTTTTAACATTTAACAAAATATCCGTAAGAAATATAAAATTACACAAAGGTCTTTGTAATTAAATACTAACAGCTGTTGGTATCAAACACATTGTAACGATGAGTGGCGAGGGACGGAAAGGTGAGACGCACGCAGGTTCTTCAAAAAGGGAGGATTTATTAATAAGAGAAATAACAAAAAGAAATACAGCGAACGAAAAACCGCGAGGTCCGAAAAGGGGTGTGGAACAAAAACTACCGAAGCCGGAAAATGGGTGTGAAGCATACACGAAAACAGATGGGTAACAAAAACCAAGCCGTAGCCGGAAAACGGGTGGAAACGAAACCAAACACGGAAGTAACTAAACAGAGTGATACCTGGAGATACACGAGGCACGACGGGTACGGACGAACGCGGAGGAGCACGGATGCCACGGACAGGAGTAGAGCCAGGATGAGAAGACCGGGTGAGGCGCGTAGGGATGCGACATGAAGGGAGGCACGTAGGGACACGACTGGCATCGAAACAATAATCCGCGATTCAAGTCTTTCACGGACGCACTTAAATGGGAAGCCCCACAGCTGCGTTCAATCAGTCTGATCGCGGGGCTTCCGGATAGGTCCGTGAGACGGCAGAGGCGGTGCGCGCTGCCGTGGAGCGTGACAGAGCCCCCCCCCACAAGGAGTCCGAGACGGAGCTAGGAGGTCCTACAAGGGACCCCCGGGTGTAGTTCCGTCTCAGGGGGTCTTCTTGCCGGGCGGACCCTAGGAGGGGACTGCCAGCAGTCGGGCGGCTGTCGCGCGGAGGCGCCGACGAGATGCTGGCGAGCGAGGAAGCCGACTGGAAGCTGGCGAGCGGGGTCGCCGACGGGAGGCTGGCGAGCGGGGTCGCCGACGGGAGGCTGGCGAGCGAGGTTGCTGACGGGAGGCTGGCGAGTGGGGTCGCCGACTGGGTGGGTCTCCCGGGAGGCCCTTCCAGAGACTCTGGAGCTGACGGCCTCTGGAAGGGACTCCCTGGAGCTGACGGTCTCTGGAAGGGCCTCCCTGGAGCTGACGGCCTCTGGAAGGGCCTCCCTGTAGCTGACGGCCTCTGGAAGGGCCTCTGAAGGTCGGACGGCCTCTGGCGAAGCCTCTGAAGGCCGGGCGGCCTCTGGCGAAGCCTCTGAAGGCCGGGCGGCCTCTGGCGAAGCCTCTGAAGGCCGGGTGGCCTCTGGCGAAGCCTCTGACTTCGTCCAATATTTCAATATATCCAATATATTTCGTCCAATAAGACATGACAATGTTATTTGATAAAATTTCTACTCCCTGGAGCTGACGGCCTCTGGAAGGGCCTCCCTGGAGCTGACGGCCTCTGGAAGGGCCTCTGAAGGTCGGGCGGCCTCTGGCGAAGCCTCTGAAGGCTGGGCGGCCTCTGGCGAAGCCTCTGACTCTGCTGACGCCCTCGGCTCAGCCAATGGAACTGCTGACGCCCTCGACGCAGCCACTGGAACTGCTGACGCCCTCGACGCAGCCACTGGAACTGCTGACGCCCTCGACGCAGCCACTGGAACTGCTGACGCCCTCGACCCAGCCACTGGATCTGCTGACGCCCTCGACGCAGCCACTGGAACTGCTGACACCCTCGACGCAGCCACTGGAACTGCTGACGCCCTCGACGCAGCCAATGGAACTGCTGACGCCCTC
>JAJAGP010007248.1:0-14809 GCA_025084515.1 Ancistrus triradiatus | reverse complement strand
CCAGATCTCCTTACAAATCTGTACTTCCTTGCTTAGGAGTGCACTAGGTATCGGCCTTCTGTCTGAACGGCCTCACAGTAGGGTGAAATGGAACTGGATTTTCTAGATGTTATAAATAAAATACAATTGTTTTTTTTAATGAGCAAAATGTTGCATTTTTTATTAAATCAATACAAAAATTACTGCAATAATGTACAATGCTGCTGAAGAAACACAGACTGTAGTCCATCTGTTTCTCTACATACCGTATTTTCCGGACCATAAAGCGCACCGGATTATAAGGCGCATGAAATGAAACAAAACTCTTAAGTTCCCTCAGAAGCTCAGTTTGGTCTTTACCTGGCGCAGGGCGTCTTCTTGCTTCCTCCACTTCCGTACCATTGATTCGTTAATGTTGAATTCTCTCGCAGCTGCTCTGTGACCATGTTGTACTGCGTGACTGATAGCGTTGTGTTTGAAATCCGCTTCAAAAATGTATGAATGAATGCACGTACCCTAATGCTGAAGCACATACCGTATTACTCCGCTATGCTGCGCACTACGGTGGCCGTAAGCTTCGTAACTTACCAAAGACCGTGCTAAAACATTTTGACAGATTTATGAGCGCCGTGTACCATCTACAATCGGTTCTAGGTCAGAAGGCTCAACCAGAATTAATTCATACATTAGATGCACCGCATTTAAAGGCGCACCGTCGATTTTTGAGAAAATTAAAGGATTTTAAGTGCGCCTTATGGTCCGAAAAATACGGTACTTTGTTAGCCCACATTACTCTGATCTCTAATGGTCAGGACCCCCACAGAACCATCAGAGATCAGGTCCTATTTGGTTAGTAGATCATTCCCAGCACAGACAAATGAGTCGCAAGGTTATAAAATGTAAGTATTCCATAAAAAGCATTCTTCCTCATGTATTATGTATTAGCAGTTGAATATTAATTAGTTTTTTTTATTTATTGAGCTGGTAATGAATTAAACCAAAATGTTAAATGCAGAAAATGAAAAAGAAAATGTGTCTATATTATTAGTGAAATTAATTGTTGTGTATTTGAACATGAAATAAAATGAAATTGCTTTGTTCAGCTGTGTGTGTTGTGTCTGCTGATTTTGTAGTCCAGACTTTGCTTGAATTTAAAAGGCACGAGCTAAATTATACAATTTAAAGTTTAAAATTGTATTTTATTTATACAATTTAAGTACCTCAAATCCTGTCATTAATTAGTTCCAGAAGGCTTGTTGAGAACCGAAATTTTTTCCAATAAGGAATAATCTAAATTGAATTAATCCATTCCAGACCCCCAGAAAATCCACACTGTTAAGGCATTATATGCATTTATTGAGTTATTCTTCCACGGGTGCTCCATGATTTTACGAAATGTTTACATTCCAACATATCCATGGTAAGTATGTATCATGAACCAATGAGTTTAATATAGTCTATAGACTGTATCATAGCAGAGTCGACCTTGTTGTATAAAACTTATACATTAACCTATAGTTGGCCAAAATCATTAACACAAAGCTTATTTTATAATGAAGTCTGAAAAATGTAATTTAGTGAAAACACTTAAGACATACAAGTTTAAGCAAGTGCACCGAGTACCGAGCAAACAACAAGAGCTGAGACAAATTTGTCTAGTCAAAACCCGTTAAGAACCAAATCCGACGAGTTCCAAGGTGGTCGAGAACCGAGGTACCACTGTATATTCAGATATGTGCATCCTGATTCTAGTTCAAGGCTATAGAGCAAACATGGTATAAAATTTGACTTGTGAAATATGTACAAAGCCCACTGAACAAAAAGCCACAGCCACAGGAAGTTCCTTCCACCATCTGGTTGCCAGTACAGAGAGCTCTGATGCTTATTTTCTCTGAGTCTTGATGGGATGGTGGTTCAGTCAAGCAATGCTTGTGACTTCATGACGTCAAGGTACAGCTGAACCCTGCTATTTGAATGTAAATCTTCCCAAAAATTGGTTCCAAGTTGAATTTTCAGGTGGAAGGCCCTCTATTTCCATTATTTCATATGGGAAAGTCACCATACTCACTTTCAGGGATGTCAGCATAACATTGTGGCATCAGAGATTTTCGGATTGGCCCCGTTATCGGTGTATTGAGTGGAGCTTTGCTTCTCTACCATATTTGTATATGTCACTCCTCACATGTGCTATCGTAGATGTGCCTCTGTCCCTCCTCCCTCGACTGAGGGGGCATGCACATGGCGGGGGGATATGTCGCAAGACTGGGGGATTGGGCAAACACATTGGGAGAAAAGGGGGTAAAATTTTAAACTAAAACAGAGAAAAAATGTTCTTTGCTCTTGCAGTGTGTTTATTTTAGCACTGGATGTTACGCTATAAAATAACATTTGTTACCTTATTAAATTGCTGAATGGAACTAAAATGATGGTTACTCTCCGATAGGAAGGAAGTGGATGACATAGATAGAATGTTTTGCGTATTAAAAATAACCCTGTGTTATAGTGGAGATTTGGATAGTAGGGTTTGGCTGTGAGAATTGGTAAAAAACAAAAAAAAATGTTATAAGTAGATGGAGGGAAGTGTAACTTTGCATTTGTGGTTTTGAAACTAGAAGCTAGTAGAGGGAACACAGCAGTGGGCTAATATGGGAGAAACTGAACCAGTGAAAACAGGGTGTGTATCTTTATTGCGAATCAGTTGCAGCAGAAAGCTGATACATATCAAAAGACCAACAGCAAGTGGTGTCAGTAGTCCAGTGCTGAAGTAGCAAGGGAATGAACAAGCACCACTAAACCACTAAAATCAGCTTTGCTAGCGAGGTCTTGTCAATTATAAACTGGCTTGTAGCAGACCAGCCTGGAATTCATGAGGGTCCATGATATTATAGCTTGATTTTCAGCAGCGAAAGGAGATAAAAGTGAGGAGGAGCTAAGGTTGCTCATAATCAGAAGGCATTTGAAATCCAGTAGATTGACCCCATCTGTGAGGGGAAAGGGGACTCCCAGGACACGCTAATTACCTGGTGTTTGGCACTAACATTTTCCCTTTCATAGAACAGGAAAATTTGACCCATATACAGCAACTTTACACAGTGTAGAAGCTTGTTGCCTAACGTAGAATGTTGCAATACGTAACAAGCGCCATATCATCCGCCCCTCAGGGAGAGTTAGCCTGGTGCTTAAATTTAAAACAGAGCTGAATTTGTGAAATGAAGTATTTCTTTCCAATTCAAATGCAGCTGCAGGGCCATGTTGTGCAATAGAAACAAATTACCGACGACTGTTTGGATGGAAATAGTCAATTGATAATCTCAAACGCAGCTAAAAATGTGATCACATGGCGTGCTGACACAGCACATAGGCTTAGTGATGCTAAGATACTTGCCTTTCTGCTGCCCACTGTTTCTTGCTGGGATCATATGAGACACTGAAAATCAATTTGCAACTGAAACAGTGGAATTCCTCACAGATAGCCATGGAAAAGAAATAAAAATGCAGATAAACTTGATGCTCTGGTCTTCATCACTGAAACAGTCTGTTCTTGTCATCTGGGGGAAAAAAGGACAAAGTGCACATTAGGTCCAGCTGCACCAAATTGACCACGAAAGAGCATGGAGAAAAGCATTCTTGACTTATCAGTAAATAAAGAGTTGCACTTCATAGATAGCACATTACCATCTCTGGGGCAATGAAGGTCAAGCACAGCTACGATGTCACAACGTATTGCTACATACAATGGTGTGAAAAAGTGTTTGCCCCCTTCCTGATTTATTATTTTTTTGCATGTTTGTCACACGTAAGTATTTCAGGACATCACACCACTTTAAATATTAGTTAATGACAACACAAGTAAACACAAAATGCAGTTTTTAAATGGAGGTGTTTATTATTAAGGGAGAAAGAAATCCAGACCTACATGACCCTGTGTGACAAAGTGATTGCCCCCTAAACCTAATAACTGGTTGGGCCTCCTTACAGCACAAAAGCTGCAACCAAGCGTTTTGTGATAACCTTGCAACGATCTTTTACAAGCATTGTGGAGAATTTTGGCCCACTCATCTTTTTCAGAATTGTGTAATTCGCCACCTTGGAGGGTTTGAGAGCAGGAACGCGGCCTTTTTTAAGGATCATGCCACAGCATCTCAATAGGATTCAGGTCAGGACTTTGACTAGGCCACTCCAAAGTCTTCATTTTGTTTTTCTTCAGCCATTCAGAGGTGGACTTGCTGGTGTGTTTTGGATCATTGTCCTGCTGCAGACCTCAGCTTGAGGTCATGAACAGGACATTCTCCTTCAGGATTTTTTGGTAGACAGCAGAATTCATAGTTCCATTTATCACAGCAAGTCTTCCAGGTCCTGAAGCAGCAAAACAGCCCCAGACCATCACACTACCACCACCATATTTTACTGCTGGTATAATGTTCTTTTTCTGAAATGCTGTGTTACTTTTACACCAGATGTAATGGGACACACACCTTCCAAAGAGTTCAACTTTTGTCTCGTCAGTCCACAGAATATTTTCCCAAAAGTCTTGGGGATGATCCAGACATGTTCTAGAAAAATTGAGGCGAGCTTTAATGTTCTTTTTGCTCAGCAGTGGTTTTCATCCTAGAACTCTGCCACGCAGGCCATTTTTGCCCAGTCTCTTTCTTATGGTGGAGTCATGAACACTGACCTTAGCTGAGGCAAGTGAGGCCTGCAGTTCTTTGGATGTTGTTGTGGGATCTTCTGTGACCTCTAGGATGAGTAGTCGCTGCACTCTTGGGGTAATTTTGGTCGGCCGGCCACTCCTGGGAAGGTTCATCACTGTTCCATGTCTTCTCCATTTGTGGATAATGGCTCTCACTGTGGTTGGCTGGAGTCCCAAAGCTTTAGAAATGGCTTTATAACACCTTCCAGACTGATAGATCGCAACTGATGTGCAGCTTTTAAGGATCTTTGGGTGTACTTCACTTTGTCATTTAAGTGGTGTCCTGATTGAGAATAGGTGTGGCAATAATCAGACCTGGATGTTTCCTGATTATTAGGCAGACAGTGAACTCAGGTGTGATAAACCATAGTTATGTTTTAACAAGGGGACAATCACTTTTTCACACAGGCCATGTAGGGTTGGATTTTTTTTCTCCCTTAATAATAAACACCTTCATTTAAAAACTGCATTTTGTGTTTACTTGTGTTGTCCTTGGCAAATATTTAAATCAGTTTGATGTTCCGAAACACTTAAGTGTGACAAATATGCAAAACATATAGGAAATCAGGAAGGGGCCAAACACTTTTTCACACCACTGTATTGTGACACTAACAAATGAGTCATCATTGGACAAAATTCAGGTCTGGAGCTTTGTGCTGGAAAGGTACTGATTATATTTATGACTGTTAACCTTCATTTTCTCCATTAGATGGTAAATGAATCCTGTCACACACCACTTGGTGCTTAACAAATGACCAAATGATACATTTCAAAACAACATTATACATTACAATAATTAAAACTCTTCCATTAGATGACTCAATCATCAATTATTAGTTCAAAATGCAGGAAGTTCTTCACCTTTACTTCTAAAGACATTGTCTGTTACTTCTAGCACACGTGCCATACAATATTATTTACAAAAACAATTATATTATGTCTACAAATGGCACTACAATCAAAGTCCTGCCAATGATGATCTAATACAGGTTCTACAATCTGTTTCTCTCCTGACCTGTGCAAAAGGACAAAGTGTTCATCAGGACCATCTGGTGCAAATTGACCACACAAAAGCAATGAGCGTTAAACATTAAAGCATTCCTGGCTTATCATGAAAAGCTGAGTGGCCAAAACAAAATCACAAACACATCCACAATATGACATGACTTCGATTAACACTGAAGAACCAGTTGTGTTTATCCAATTTACACTGCATTGTACATGGTACAGTCATTAAGTGCTTGATTTTGTGCCATGCATTGGGAAAGTCATCGGACCTTTTTATCACAACCATGACTCTTCCTAGAGCTCTGCCTGAGCTCCAAAGAGCCTGTGCTCAGATGGGAAAAGCTTCCATAAAGGTCTACTATCACTACATCACTCCACCAATCTGGGCTTTACGTGGGAGTGGCCAGACAGAAGCCTCTCCTCAATAAAATACTCATGAAAGCCTGTCTGGAGGTTTTAGGATCTTTTTTTTCACACTTCAGGCTGGCGTTCATGTGTTTTTTTAGAAGGAGACGCTTCTAAACCACAGGTGGGCTCCAATCAAGGTGTAGAAGAATCTCAAAGATGATCAAGAGAAATGGTTGGGCCCCAGAGATAAATTTCAAGTGTCACTACTAATCAGTGTCAATACTAATGTCCACGAGAAATTTTAGTTTTTCCTTTTTAATACATTTGCAAATATTTTTCAGATTCTGTTTTCACTTCTGTGCAGACTGGTGGAGGACAAAGCCTCAAAATAACAAAATGTGAAAAAGGGTCTGAAGACCGAATGCACTGCACATGCTAAAGGACTGTCAAAATAAGTATTGTGACCCTGGTCTGGTTCACGTGACCTCAGAACCCACCCTCACTGGGCATTGTAACTCAGCAGGCCCCCAGCAAGGTAGAACCCAAGAACTCTCTCTCTCTGTCCTTTAGGACCCATAGCTCTGGTCTCTCATGTCAGACCTGGTCCATTTCCTGTGCCATCAGGCTTCGTTCAGGCCCCTGTCCTTGCACCAGGCCCTTTGGTCTAGCCTGCACGTCAGACCTGGAGACACAACTCTATTACCGACAGCCCTCACCTCACCAGAGACCATATATTAACTAGAGTGGTTTGGTTATTACAGCACTGGTTCTCACTGCTGAGCCTCCGTAGTTCATTTATGGCCTCATGTTAGACGAGTCACAAAGCTGCATCCCCAGGTCTAGTGGGTAATAAATAAATGTAACGTAAACTTTAGCATTACAGAGCCTTTTCTAATATTAAAACTAGACCCATTTGACTCACTGTTCCCCTTTAGATGTTAATCTACATGAGCTTTCCATCATTAAGTTTTCCCTTCTGCTACTGTTTTTAACGCTCCTTTACTATTTACTCACACAAAACAAGAATCTAAAACTGTACAGACTGCCCAAAAGAACATGACCTTACATTACCTAAGATAACTACCCACTACAGCAGACTTAGCAAAGCTTTGCTACCTAGCTAACAAACACCAACTGGCTTTATTTAGGTTTCATTTAAAACTTTTACAGTAAATATAATACACTATGGTAAGCAAAAAAACCCATGAGCTAGTGGTTCCCATGTTTTAATAGAAATTATTCAGTAAATGCTGGTTACTACCTGACTAGCAAAGCAGGAACAAGCATTGCTTACCTTTGTGCTGTTTGATTGGGAGTTTTTGTAAAGTCAATATATCTGAGAAGACGTACAGTACTGTGCAAATATATATATATATATATATATATATATATATATATATATATATATATATATATATATATATATATATATATCATATAGTTGACGACTGGACCCAATAATTTCAAACTTGGACTTGCCACACCATAATGCTCTTTTCCACTGACCTTCGTTGTCTTTGTGAGCTTTAGCATCTCTTAGCCTTTTAATTTTGTTCCTCTTCTGAAAACATGGTTCCTTGGCTGTTATCCTGCCCTAAAAAACATTCCTGATCAAGCCTCTTCATACTGTAGAAGGGTCAACTTGACATCCCGATGAATCTGCCTCATGCTGCTATTGCTCAAGTGTAGAGGTCAGAATAAATATTTGCGACTGTAGCTTACAGGGACTGTGGTAGCCTAGTGGTTAAGGTGCTGGACTCTGGACCAGAAGGTCCAGGGTTCAAATCCCATGTCTGTCAAGCTGCCACTGTTGGGTCCTTGAGCAAGGCCCTTAACCCACAATTGCTTAGATTGTAAGGTTGTAACAATTGTAAGTCGCTCTGGATAAGGGCGTCTGCTAAATGCTGTAAATGTAAATGTAAATGTTATAGAAGCTGTTGTTCATAGTTTCAGTTTTTGTTTGTTTCAGTTTTTTAATACTGCATACAATTTTCTTGTCTGTTTCTGGTTGTATTCTAATAAAAAAAAGTTAGAAATATTTATATATGGTCATTATACATTTGCTAAAACATGGTATATCTAATCTAATGGTGGCCTAAGACTTTTGCACAGTACTGTAGTTGATATTTTCGTAATGTAAAATAAGTCTTTTACTATTTGAAAGGAAACCGCTTCACTCAAATACAGCCATGCATGGCCATCGTCCACACAATTAATTGGGGGTGCTCATTAAATGTCTGGAATGAAAAAGTTATGGAAGGGTCTGGGAAAATTCATTCACTCTCTTATCTGTTTAATCCTACGGCATAGGGCACGAAGCAGGAACAACCCTAGACAGGGTGCCAATCCACCATAGGGCGCGCACACACACACACACACACACACACACACACACGCTCACAAAACTAGATGCTTTTCTTGCAGAATATAACAAAGCACACTCATACACGGGCCACATTAGTGTCATCAATTAGTCTAGAGCATGCCTTTGGACTGTGGGAGGACACCCAGAGCACCCAGAGTAAACCCATGTGGACATGGGGAGGACATGCAGTATCCACACAGAAAGGGCCCAAACTGCTCCACCTGAGATTGAACCCAGGACCTTTTCACTGTGAGGAAACAGTGCTACCTGCTGAGCCACCCCTGGGAAAACTTCACAGGGTAAAACTAGAATTTTTCCTTTTAGAATATAACAAAGCAAAAGTCATCAGAAATAGTAAAGTAGAAATTGTTTTAAAATCTACTTAAGTACAGTAAATAAGTATTAATACTTCCATGTTCTGTATCAAAGTTGGCAAGCCATTTCTTTATGAATGGCAGGGCAAAATGTTGATGAACTGGTCTGTTTGGTGAGATGGAACCCTATGAATGTGACAGTTGTTGTTCAGTACTGCTGCTGTTTGCTTAAGGAGATTCCATGCCTGTCTTCAATGCCTTATAATACGAACCTGTTAGCATTGAGTGTGGCTGTAATAACAGAGGTCACTAATTAGAACGGGTGTCTCCATACCTTTGGCCGTATAGTGTAGCCAGTGTGAGGGTGGCCTAAAAGTATGGGTGCAAAGTACAGGGTGGAGGTAAAAGGTTTTATCCAACGCTGTCATTAGGATGAGGTAAAAACACAGGATGCCCTGGGAGCACTCACTGGAAGGTCACCCTGGATAACCTTCCAGTCTCTTGATGTTATCACCATGATGTCATGCACAAAGAAGTTCAGGTCAGGACTGTTTTCCTGTTAAACTCTTGACATTTGCATTTTGATGAACAGCACATTCCCCCAAACTGGTTTTTAATGCTTGTACATTACCGGGGCATCGCTGTGCGTTTTCCTGCTCACACTGCGCGCCTAATGCACGCTGTCTAGCCAATTAAACAACGCCACAGCCGTGCACTTCATTAACATGCAAATGGTGTCTTATGAAGAGATTAGTTAATTGCAACTCATTTGCATAATTAATGAACACTCAAATGAATAATGCTTTGGCAGATTTGCACCGCGCCACTACCAGATAAATTATAAACGACAAGCCGAGACAACTGTGAGCGAGCCCTCCGCGATGGGACGCAATAATAAAGCAGGTGGGAGATGGATGATGGCTGCAGTATCGCTTATTAGTAAAGATGGAGGTATTTATTTATTTCTAATTTATTCATTGCTGTTTGTGTTGTATCAGATGGATTTTGTGATGTCTAAACCACGGTGCTCAATTGGCATTTGCATTTTTATTGGCCTATTGCATCATGTTTGGTCATGAATCACCAAGATTAATTGTGTGTGCGTGTATGTGTGTGTTTTTCTTTATGTCATTTATGGACACGGAATCACAACACATAAATTAATGGTGATTCTTTTGGTGTTGACTTTATCTGGATATTATTAAACAGTACATGAACCATTTAGAGACATCTAATATTAGTTGACATATAGAAGAATTGTGAATAGAGGCTGATCATCTTTCGGCTGCTCTCATTAGGGGTCGCCCCAGCAGATCACAACGTGTTCGATTGGTACAGATTTTACACTGGGTGGGAGATGTGGTAAGTTTTTTTAGGTATCTTTATTTTAGTTGATTATTACTTAATACTTCTTACTTTTACTCACTGCATTTCAAAAGAAAAATGCAGTTCTTAC
Source organism: Ancistrus triradiatus (assembly GCA_025084515.1). Taxonomy (NCBI): domain Eukaryota; kingdom Metazoa; phylum Chordata; class Actinopteri; order Siluriformes; family Loricariidae; genus Ancistrus; species Ancistrus triradiatus. Next base: position 4,649 of record JAJAGP010007248.1, on the reverse strand, counting down.
TCACATTTTCAAAACAAGCTCGCTACTGTACTGCTTTTATACGAATCTATTTATATATTTTACTCTAGCTTTATACTTTACGCATTGCAACTGGCGCCAGGGTGCACCAGGAGTGCGCAATCACACTTCATGATTTTGAAGGAGCTCTTGCAGGGCAAATAGACTTTTATAGGCATTTATTTGATACATCTATGAGAGCTCATAAAGATACAACTATAGAGAATACTGCAACAATGAAAGGGTCATGTATGCCGAAGCATTCGCGCAAACATTCTGAAGTATAATACATAGAAAGTCTTTATAAAACTTTTAAAATGTTCAGCATAATGCATTCTACTCTCAAAATAATTGTTTATACTTTTCACAGTTTTTATTAATCAAACAGTAGAGCAGGGACCCATTTTCAATCGATTTTCAAAGAGGGCTGGTTGGACAAGTATTTGGATATCCAAATACTTATGGGCCGTCCTCTCTATCCAAAAACTCATTCATTCATTAATTTTGTTATCCGCTTGATCCTGGACAGGGTCATGGAACAGCTGGGGCCTAACCAGTGGCATAGGGAGCAAGGCAGGAACAACCCTAGACGGGGCACAAATCCATCATAGGGAACACACACTCACATTCACACACTAGAAGCACTTTAGAGACACCAAGTAACCTAGCAGGCATGTCTTTGGACTATGGGAGAAGAGAGTACTTGGAGTAAACCCACGTTGACACAGTGAGGACATGCGAACTCCACACAGAAAGGACCCAGACCACTCTACCTGGGGATTGAACCCAGGACCTTCTCGCTGTGAGGCAACAGTGCCACCCTCTTCCAAAAACGTTATTCATAAAGTATTCAAAACATTGTATTCAAAATAAGAAAAAAACACAAGACATACAGAACTGTTAGTATTATTTTAGTGCAATAACTGCAGCAGGATATCAAAAGAGTGGAAAAAATACCACAACTTACCTCACATTTAAAAAATATATCATCCCTATTTGTATTGTAGACTGTATTGTATTAATCAGTTGCTATGCTTTACCAGACCTATGGAACTCATTAACAAGTCTTATATTTCTTAAGTACAGTGAGCAGATTTTCGATCATTTAATACAGAACGCTGTGTGTGCAGTAGGATAGTGTAGACGTGGATGAGTAAACTCTGTTCATGCCTCTCTTCATTAAACTCCCAAAACACTACTAGCCCTAATAATGTCTTTTTACCTGTCATTATTTGGATATTAGTGCTGAGTAGCAGCCCAAACTCAATCAACACACAAGCACCAAGACAGTAACTTGCTGCATTCAAATATGTTTTCATGTCATACACTGTACACACTGCATAGAGTGCTGCTTGAAAGTTAGTGAACCCTTTAGAATTTTCTATATTTCTGCATACATATGACCTAAAACATCATCAGATTTTCTCACAAGCCCCAAAAGAAGATAAATGTGAGTTTCCTCACATTAGCTGCTCGCTTCAGGTCCTTCCACAACGTTTCCATTGGATCAAGGTCAGGACTTTGACTTGGCCATTCCAAAACATTAACTCTATTGTTCTTTAACCATTCTTTTGTAGAACGACTTGTGTGCTTAGGGTCGTTGTCTTGCTGCATGACCCACCTTCTCTTGAGATTCAGTTCATGGACAGATGTCCTGAGATTTTCCTTTAGAATTCTCTGATATAATTCAGAATTCATTGTTCCATCTATGATGGCAAGCCGTCCTGGCCCAGATGCAGCAAAACAGGCCCAAACCATCATACTACCACCACCATGTTTCACAGATGGGATAAGGTTCTTATGCTGGAATGCAGTGTTTTCCTTTCTCCAAACATAACGCTTTTCTTTTAAACCATAAAGTTGTATTTTGGTCTCATCCGTCCACAAAACATTCTTCCAGTAGCCTTCTGGCTTGTCCACGTAATCTTTAGCAAACTGCAGACGAGCAGCAATGTTCTTTTGTAGAGCAGTGGCTTTCTCCTTGCAACCCTGCCATGCACACCATTGTTGTTCAGTGTTCTTCTGATGGTGGACTCATGAACATTAAAATTAGCCAATGTGAGAGAGGCCTTCAGTTGCTTAGAAGTTACCTGGGGTTCTTTGTGACCTTGTCAACTATTACACGCCTTGCTCTTGGAGTGATCTTTGTTGCTCAACCACGCCTGGGGAGGGGAACAAAAGTCTTGAATTTCCTCCAATTGTACACAATTAGACTGTAAACTGGTGGAGTCCAAACTCTTTAGAGATGGTTTTATAACATTTCTCTTTTTCTGAGGTCCTCAGAAATCTCCTTTGTTCGTGCCATGATACACTTCCACAAACGTGTTGTGAAGTGCAGACTTTGATAGATCCCTGTTCTTTAAATAAAACAGGGTGCCCACTCACACCTGATTGTCACCCCATTGATTGAAAACACCTGACTCTAATTTCACCTTCAAATTAACTGCTAACCCTAGAGGGTCACATACTTTTGTCACTCACTAATATGTAATATTGGATCAGTTTCCTCAATAAATAAATGACAAAGTACTAGTTTTGTCTCATTTGTTTAACTGGGTTCTGGTTATCTATACCTTATCTATACGGTACTTAATTTTTTTTTCAGCTTCTTCATTTCTGTGCTTTTTCGTTTGAATATGTTCATTAATATAGTTGTGACTCAGCTCCACATGTCTAGCAAGTCACTCCCAGCTTATGTTTTTTCAGAAATGTGCATTGGCTGCCTCCAAAATGGCATACTTAAGTCAAATCAGTGAAGGGTGGGTGATAATTGGTTTAATTATATTCATTTATAAAATGAACAAACGTGTTTGATCATTTTATGGTTAGATGTGTACAGTAACTTGTGAAACTTATTGCAAAATCTCCTAAATGAAATGTTTAGTAGACTAAGGTGTCATATTTCATGACATTATGTCTTATTATGTCAGTTAGGAAGTGAGATGCCTTTCACAAACCGAACAGAACAGACACTACAAGCACGCAGCGATCAGACTCCTTTTAAACAACACAGCTGCTCAGACAGGGTTGCCAAGTACCGCGAAAATAAACAAGTAATTACATAATTAATTATTCAGCCTTGAGGAATGTTTCCAGCACCTTGCTGAATCTATGCCATGAAGAATTAAATCAATAAAAGCAAGATGTACTAATAAAGTGAGTATATACAGTATAACCTATAATATACTTACCATCCAAATCCAAATCCAAAGCAATGGTTGTTCAGTACAAATTTGTATGGAGAAAACGGTGTTCAAATAACATTTTGTCATTCCTTTAATGTATATTTGGCCAAGGAGATAAATCTTCATGTTTAATGCATACACTGAAATAATCCAACCTATGCAAAATAAAAGCACTAAAATCCCTCCCACAGTGCATCAATGCAAGAGCAGATGCACCATCATCTGCCTTTATCTGCAAAAGCAGTTTTTTTCCACATATATCAGGCCATAAATTAAATTTACCAGCAATAAAATATAGGAAAGTAGCCACGTTATCTACAGCTGGGGAGTAAGTCGGTGCTGTAAAATCAGAATGCAGCTGCCAGATACTACAGGAATGTGATGAGCTGAGTGTGTGTTTTGAGGTGAATGAGGACTATCTGTTAGTTATCATAGCACTGGTGATATAAGGATGCCAGACACATGTTCAGACTGATAGAGGATGAGTAAGGGGAGGTATAAGGGACGAGCAGGGAAGTACAGAGATAGAAGGTTTGGATCTGTGTTTAGCCTACAGGTTTAATCAGTATCCCCCACCCTGGCTGAAGTTTTTATTTATCATTCCTGCAGACTTCATTCATTTTTATCAACATTTTTTTTAAATCTCCAAACTACCAAATAAGTACATGATCCTCCCTCTTGTTCAACCCAGAGTAATTTCAGCTGCCTTTCTGTCAAAAAGTAAGTTTTCTGAGGAAGGAATTGGGGCCTAACCATAATTGCAAAATATTCATCTATTAATGGTCTCAACAGCAAACAATTGGTCAGGAAATGAGCAACAATTAAATAAGTAGATCAAATAATTTAGTATGAGATCGCCTTTCCCTTTGATTTTCTGAAACGTTTAAGTCTTGTGGCTAAACTCGCTTAGTGGCGGATTGCATCTTATAGAAAGAAGAATTGATGTTGTTCCACTTCATGTTAATGGCTTCAAACAGTTAATGAATAGATAAAAACGTTTCCCAGTTTGTGTTTAATGTGAGAACATTCTTTATAGGTTTCAAATCTGGACTCTGCCCAGGCCAAAACATGACCCTGATGGACTTGTTCTCAACACACATCTTGGTGGTCTTCGCAGTGTGAGCAGGAGCATTTTCTTTGACGAAAAATAACATGTAATCATTCCTCTTTAAAAAAACCAACCTTACAGTTGTGGGAGTCAAGCCATTCTGCAATATTTTCCTGTACTTAATTAACTTTTAACAGTGAAGCAGTTCACCAGTACCAGCAGCTGCTCCAAACACCATGCCACCTCTGCCTCCATGCTTAATGGTAGTAAAGATGCATTCACTGTTGTATTTCTCACTAGATCTTTGAAGACACCCTTTTTCTTTTTAACACATCTTCTAGACAACATGCATTAGACAACCATCTGGTTATTGTTCTCGAAAGAATCTTGTTTTCTGAGGTCTTGAAATCTGCTGACAG
>JAJAGP010007247.1:0-14810 GCA_025084515.1 Ancistrus triradiatus | reverse complement strand
GTCACACCTCTTGTAGCCTCGGCATCAAAGAAGCCCACACGACGGGTACGATCTGAACTGCAGGAGGTACAAGCAACAAGAGAAACGTGTTCAATCCCCCCCCTCTCCCCCGCTTTTAAAACTCTGCCAAAGAGGCGCGGCCCGAGCGGGAATGACTGAACTCCCATTAATGCGCTCCTGGATTTCCAAACCCGTGTTAGTCTAATATGCAGTGGTGCCTGCTTCTGAGCGTCAGAAGAGCATAAACATTAAGGGTTAGGCCTAAGACTGGAAATACCGCAGAATTAACGCTAAATCCGAAATGATGAGGGGGTGAAGACCGGTGGAGCGGCTTCAATAACACGCAGAAGGCATCTTTCTTTGCTTTAAAGGTTCCCTAACAGAACAGCTCAATGAGAAAAGCGTGGTCAATCCCCCTTTTATGTGCAGCCAAAGAGGTGTGGCGTGGGGTGAATGCTGGAGCGGAGTTACTCAGACAATGTCACGCCGGCAGGCCTGTCACCGGAGAGAAAGCGCCTTTGACTCCTAATGTGCGGTCTAAGCCTTTTAGATTATGTCACTTGGCCATCGCGGAGCCTCAGACGCTCGGAGATCCCTCATTCGGCGGGAAACGTCACGTTTCAACTGGATTCTATTGTGCGGATTCTATTTGTTATACAGTGGAAATCCGACTGCGGTCGTCAGCGGTCTGATGGCTGTCTGCTTTCGGTTTTTAATCTAAACAGAAGTCTGTTTTGTCGTCCATTTACACACACACACACACACACACACACACACACACACACGATGTAAAACGCTCTTCATTCCAGTCGTGCTAACAGAGAATCAATCAGACAAAATACCTGGTGCACTAGACCAAAACAGAGGACCTTAAAGAGAACATATTCATGTAAAACTCTTTTTTTCAGTGCTTGTGCATGTACATTTCAGTATCTGGAGAACCTACCAAACCACAAATAGCCAAATCAGACACCCAGTCTTTTCTTTGTGTTCTGTCCCGGTATGAAATGTAAGAATCAACAAGCTGTTCAGATTTGGCTCCGTTTCATGACACAACCAGCTCATTAGAATAACCACACCCCTTATCTGCATAACCCCACCCACTGCTGTCGAACCGAAGCGCTAAGCACCAGAAGATCCGAGCGGATAAAGTTTATTTTGATAACCTGAAGGAGTGTAAAGCAGCCTGAGCTAAGATAACGTGCCTCTTAACAGCTGACTGCTTATAAGCAGTTACACTATTTTATGAACGTAGTAGTTAAGCAGCAGTGTAAAGAGTCGATTCAGTGATTCGATTCCCTCAGAGCTAGGAGCCGACCTTAAACTATGGAGTCGATTCCTCACACAGAAACTGAATCACCTCACGTTCAGGGCATGTTACGTTAGCAGCGTTAGCTCTATTAACCGCCAGTTATTGAACCTGAATGAACTAATGAATTCATCATTAGTTATGAGGTAATTTAACGATTAAGGGAACGATTTCAGACTCCACTCATGATGCAGTGAATCACTCTAAAGCAACAGGAGCTCAGGACGGATCGCTCTGAAAAGCGCTGATTAGACAGGGTGTTTAGGGAAGGTGCTGTGGTGTTTGACCCGTGCTGTATCTTGACCAAAGCGTGCCACGGACATTTCATTAAGACACCAGCGAGATGTGATGCAGAAAAAAGGAGTCACTTTTAACTGCAGAGATGCACAAAGCACAGGAGGACGTTCAGTCCTGTTGCAGCTCTTACTGGGACTGGGTGTCTTGCTAAGATCACAGCTAAAACACATGCCGTTTGTTAGTAGTCTTGTTATCCGTCCAAATAATTTTGGCAGCCAACGAAAGTGAACGGAACGATAACAGACAGCGTATATTTGATCAAAATGAGTAGGAAAGGAGTTTGCAGACTATAATAATAATGAAAACTTTACAAATACTTTGCAGGGACTCGAACAACAAGGACTTCGTTGCTGTGCTTCAGTATTTTTAGCTATCTGTACTTTACTTGACCATATTTTTACTTACTACATCTCAAAAGAAAAATCTGTACTTTTTACTCACTACATTTGCAAAACAGAAGCAATTTGCAGATCTAATTTCTCTGTTTATTCTTTTTTTTATTTTATTTTGGTAGTTCCAGTCAGGCACCTAATGAAGTTCCACTACTCTACTTTAGAATGTTTTATTAATCAGACACTAGAGGTTTAGATCCATGTTCCTGGGATGCTGAACTCTATTTCTGTGCTGAACATAACATATTTAAGTATTTTTAAATTAAGTCACAGAGTTGAAAAGAATAACTGGTGTTAGAAATCATTAAAATGCAGTCAGAGTGTTAATAGCTATAGTTTGGGTTAAATATCAGGATTTATTGCACTACTGAATTAAACCATGTCTAGTTATGAGAGATTTAGGAGCATTTATAAAAACAAAAATCTAAAGTATGTTGTGTGTTTTGGTTCCTCGTGTCTGAATGTTTTGATTCTGTTGTTGCTGTGGTTAGATAAAGATGATAAGGTCGATTGTATGATTTTTTTGCAGATGATTCATATAGTTCTAGTTTAAACCATTACGTATCATCAGTGTCACGGATCTGTAACTCTTACCCTCAATAAAATCGTTTTAAAATAAATAATTTTCCTTTTTTACTTTACTTTTAGTCCTTTTATACGTCTACTTGAGTAGAAATATATAAGGCATAAGTCAACGTTTACTTGAGGATATTTTTGATCAGATTAGTAGTATATATATTTAGTTGACTAGATAAATGAGTTTTCATTTCTTACATTGATCATCTAAGCCACCCAAGCAGATCTGGGTTTCTTTTTTGAGTCTTCCTTATAGAACGTTAGTAGGATTTTCCCTTGCCACTGTCGCCCTAGGCTTGCTCAGTTGGGATTGGGCCTAGAATGAATAAGAATCATCTAAAACTGTTAAGCGTGCTTTGAGGACACTGCTCCATTGTAAAAAGAGCTGTAGGAATAAACCTGACTTGACTAGTACTTTTACTTACATAAAGACGTCCTGCCAGCTCTGTTAGGACTAAACGTGTACGCATTCGGGTTGCCTCTACTTCACTGAACTCCCCAGGCTCCTGATTCTCAAAATAATTTGCAAAAACAAAAGTTTGCAGCCTTCTCCAGCCTGAGCTGTAAACGGTTAATGTCTCCATGAAGAGAAAAGACATGAAAAGTAACATTTTTGGCGACATTAGTTTGGCAGAACGACTCTATTATTAGGGTTTGGATGAAGATCAGACCACATTTGGAGTAATTAATGGAGAGACCCAGGTAATCCCGAGGGTTTTTTGTTTTTCCTTGCTTTATCACACCTGATCCTGCTGCGTTTGAGCTGGATCGAGCATTTAAAAGCAGCTGAGCAACCCCCCGGTTTAGCGTATTATTTGACATTTGCACAAACCTAATCGCAGGGGATAAGCAGGTGTGAGCAACAGAAGCGACGTGTTTATATTACAGCGGGTCGATGGTTCATTTATAGCACATCCCGTACCCTTAATCGGATCTGCCCGGCGGTCCAAACCGCGAAACGAGATGATCCTGAGGATGTAACGCCTGTTACACGGCATCGGATCCTGCGCTGATCGGATTAGGTGTCCGGCTCTCTCGTTACACGTTATTACGTAATATAATGTCAGCATTTCAAACCGGTAAGGACATGTCGCTTGTGAACGTCTCCAGCAGGTGCTGTGCTGACCTGGTCCTTTCTCGGGACATGCAGAGCACCCGGCGTGACATCATCAGCATCAGCGAGATTTAACCCGGCCAGATGCATTGTTGGAAGAGGTCAGTCGAGAGGATGAGGTAAAGGGTCGATTAGAGCCCCGTTAGCATCCGGACCCTGGTGAGGTGCCAGAAATCCCAGTCCAGCTGACAAGGGGCTTCAGCCAAGATCGACATCATGGTCCCACAAAAAGGTACAGCGGTCCCACGTTCAAGCATCCGTGCCTTTTTCATCCGAGCGCCCGAGCTGTCAGATTTACAGCCGTGGGAGTTTATGGTCATGTTATATCGGAGGCGCTAGGTTTCCAGGATGCAAGCGCACAGCCTGGCTCAGGGCTCGTAAGACATTTAAATTTAGCGTCACCTGCTAATGTATCGACCGAAGCCTACCTCAGCATGCTGGATTAAGGTCCCTCTTACAGAAAACAGACAACTCCAGACCTAGTTCTACTTCAGTTTCCCACTAAGGAAACTAACTGTACTCATCAAATGTGATGCATTTTTAGGGAATTTCACCAGCTGGATCAAAGCACAGCGAAGAAAATCAGACAAGAGGAACAAAAAGTCTTCTTGAAGTGATGAAGATGTTGTTTTGCTGCTCACAGATATTAGTACATCTGATTTTGGAGAAAAGAAAGGAGCACAAACAGTGTGACCATCATTAGATTTAAGAGGTTTATCCAATTACATATCAAAGTCAATTTTTTTACTCAAACAGATTTTATTATGAATAATATTACTATTATTGAATTCATCGTCCCCAATCTGAACAGATTATAAGCCAGTAAAAAAAAAAATGAGGAGAGGGAAGAACAGAGGGCAAAGAAACGTGAAGATGGAATAAAACACCCTGCTTTCACTCAAGTCCAGTTCCGAGTATGAAAAGGCTGCCAGTGGAGAGGCAGACTGAAAATACAGGAGCTGCTTCATGAGGTGCAGAAGCGACGCCGATTGGTCAGTGAGTGTTTGTCGCCACCAAAAGTTCACACAAGTCGAAGAGGTTGAATAAAATAACGTCGCATTTTCGCTGTCTGAAAAACCAAGCTATAAATCGCATGAAAGACACGAGTCAAAAATGCCACTTTGGACAGTGCGCAATATATGTTTTAGCCACTGGTGGCAGTGTAGAGCATCGAACTTAAAATATATCCACAATCACAGTACATCATGTTACACTGTCCATCTATCTCCTATTTACGGATAGCGAACTGCTATCAATGTTTTTTGATGCAAGTCGTTCGAGGCGTTTGTAAGACTTTCAGAAACGCAGCTGTTGCTGAGCTGTGAATTTTTGGTGAAGTTTATTCTCTTATTTGAAAAAACAGAAATTTTATTTCTGCAAAGACTGGGGACCTTACATGGTCACTGTTTAAAACAGCAACTAGCTCCTGGTGTAATTTCCCTTAATTAACGTACAGGTTTGTGCATTCTGATTGGTTAACATTTCTTCACATCACCCAGATGTTGCCTGGTGTGCTTTATTCCTTGCAGAATTACCATTAGTATTCCAAGGTGTAGGCTGAATAGATACTAAAACAAATTTGTGCCAGCGTCAATAAAGATTTCAAACAGCTAGATCTAGAGAGGCCGAGCTGATTGCTGTGCTATATAACAACCAGGTCTAAGCTATGAACTCTACCTTGTTCTTTCTCTGACACAAAACATTCAGATTGCTGCAAAGCCCGGCATGCAGTTCCGTCTCAGACAGATATATAAATGGTTACAGGTGTGGTCTGATTAGCCTGTCCAAAAATGCTCCGATGGTTGGGATAACGACCCCAAAACAAACCTCAAAGGCGCTGAGACAAAACTACTTGACAACTACTTGAGCTTTCAGTAACATCACAAGATGATGGTTGGAAATGTTCTGAAATCACACTGGATCAGATTTCACACCAACTTGTGGAGTCCAGGCCTGAACTGTCACTTTATTGGTGGGAACCTGTTTGTATTCTGTTTATACTGTTACACTAAAACACTACAGTGTACACATTAGTGCTGTCCACATTAAGGAACACATTGTGTATGTCCTGTGGCCCTTAGGTGTGGCCATTCACACTAGTGTCCTTTAGAGACACCGTGTAACCAAAGGCATGTGTTTGGGACATGGGAGGAAAAAACACATGGACTGAGGGAGAACATGCAAAACTCCTGCTCAAAATCAGTTGAATCTGAAAGGTCTTTAACTGTATGAGGAACATTTCAAGAACGTTAACTGCCACTTTAAATCTAGCAAGTGCTCTGTAAGTGCATCTAAGGAATGATGATTACTCTGAAATCTGTAGCTCACAGCAGAGAATGAAGTTACAGTTCCCAGTTAAAATGCTATTCAAAAAAACTAAAAAATAAAATATTATTTATTTATGCTTATATGATGTTAAGTCTGTGATTTTCCTCGTGAATATCCATTATAGGAAGCTCCAGGCTTAAGAAGAAAAATGCAATTAATCTCGATTAATTACAGCAAAACGTGCGATTAATTAGTTAATATTTAAAAATCGATCGATAGCCCTGTATATTCTAGATTTCGCACGTTAGTAAATGTGACCGATCAGCAATAGGCAGCACTCAGACGCTCGTCTCGAGTACAGCAACGGCCTGCTGGTGCTGAACCGGCATGGAATGGAAATTCAGCACCTTTTGAGCTTCCAGGTCTCAAAATTTCCAAGAACTTGCGCTCATATTTGCTGCTTTGTAACTGCGACATCACAAATTGGGCCTCATCCTGGGCTTAGGCTGTAATCCCCCGCCTCCCTGAGCAGCAGAGATCAAAGTTTGTTTAAGAAATACTTTTAGGAATCCGCTCAAAGCTACCTGATGCTGCGCTTCTATTTGAATTGGGGCTACCGCTTTTAAAAAATCCTGCTTGGAGACAACCTGTATTTTGTTGTTGCGGTTATTTTCTGCGTGCGTGTGTGTGTGTGTGTGTGTGTGTGTGTGTGGGGTGGGTTTGATCTCAAGTGGACCTGGTGTGTAGCTGTGTGTGTGTGTGTGTGTGTGTGTGTGTGTGTGTGTGTTAGGATGAGGGGTGTCTGGTTACTGGAGGACTTGTGTACTCAGCCTAAGGGGGAAGGTGCATAGAGCCCACTTAAACGCAGACCTGGCCTTTCGCAGACGGGACGAGGTCAGAGGTCGGAGCTAAACAGGGCCGCCTATTGTCTCCCGGCAGGTCGGGGACATCCAGCAATGAAGACGCAATCAAAACAAACAGGGGCCCGCGATCTGCGAGGGTGCTCTCCAGTGACTTCATTAATCAGAAGCCGGGCGAGGGTTCAAAGCGGACCGTCCCCTTCCCTCGCCCAGCGCTCACACCTGAGAGGCCGGGACAAGGGCAGGTAGATCAGCCCTGCAGGTTCCTCAGGCCCTGTGCCGCGTGCTTTCATTGTGCCTGACCCAAGCAGAGAAAAAGCCCGAACCCTTTCAAACGCCAGCAGCTCTCGCTCTGATTTATGACGCCTTTTTATCTTTTTCTTTTGCCAGATCAGCGGCAAAGAAAACAGGGAAACAAGGCGTCTCATTAGCAGACTTTAACCTCGAGTCGGCTGTGTTTCAAACCAACTAACAACTAAGTGCAAAAGTATTAGGCCACCACTAGATTTGTTGTTTTAGCGATGGTATAATGACCACACAACATTGTTGTCGCTCCTTAATCCCCTTTCCCACTGATCTTCATTCCAATCTTTGTGAGCTTTAGTATCTCTCACCATGTTTCCCTTCCAAAAAGACCAATCACGAACAAGCTACTTCGGACTGTAGAAGGGTCAACTTGGCATTGAAGCTCCCAAATGCTGATTTTACTTAAGTGTAAGGGGAGCCCACACTAAATAACACTTCTTTTTAAACACTGCATACAAATTTTCTATATTTTCTGGTTGTATTCTAACAAAGAGACCGAGAAATAACTCGGTATGATCGTTAAACCTAATCTAATGGTGGCCTAAGACTTTTGCACGGCACTGTAGCTCTAAAGGCACTGCAGCAATACAAATAAGCCGCTTATTTACATAGAAAAGGTGGCATGTGTGAAAGTCCAGGCGCCTTTATAGGGCAGAGTGACGCCAGACCTTCTTGGCTAAGGCGCTGCTGCCTCATTTAGCTCGGCAGTAAAATGTACAGTGGTATGAGGATAGTAAGTCTAGCAGGTTCACGGTTTCAAGTGTCCAGTCTGACTGCTCCCAAACACTTGCATTGTTACCATAAGAACATGCACCTATAAATAGCCGGACGGTTAGGTCCGGACCTCAAGACCTCCAGACACAAAGAGTGAACCCTCTCTTTCTGTAGAAACGGAGCAGAACTGATGGACTAATCAATTCAGTTGGGACAGTTTGGTATAATTAGACTAACCAAAACAAACAAAAGATCCTGTGAGCAAACGCCTAGAGTCACGTGCAGGTTCGACTCGACTTCTACACTCCCTCATGTGCCTTAATAACGAATCCTGCTGCAGACCTCCGAGCCCCCGATCCCTAAACCCCTAAACCGATAACCTCCAGGCACAAACAGTTCCACAGAAGTGCATCAGAACTGATGGAATAGAGCTCCACTGATTGGTCACTGGACACTCACAGAACATGCTGCTATAAATATCGGAGCCCCAGACACACTCACGGTTCCAGAGTATAAAGTGTACGATGTTACTTTCCACAGAAATGGAGCAGGGCTGGTAGATTAGGATAAGAACACCGGTTTTGATTGAATTTACTGTATGACGTACTTAAACCAAGGCAAAATACATCTGAGCAACCGCCTACAAATTTCCTGGATTACTTCACGCTAATTTTGCATCGTTACCACAAGAACACGCGCCTATAAACGCTGGAGCTTGGCATTTGGGACATTCTCCAGACCTCCGGATACAGTCATTAATATAAAGAGTTGGTGCTTTGTACAGAAACAGAACAGAACTGGTAGAAGAACAGCACCAGCTTTGCTGTGATTGATCATTAGGCACTTAAATACGCTTGAACTTCTACCACAAGAACATGCTGCACTCCAGTATTACACACTCTTACCATAAAACCCTACGTCTACTTACTGAAACCGCTGGACGCCCAGGGATCGGATTCACAAAAAGCTGGCTTAAGAGGTTCAGAACGTTCTAAGACGCAATTATCGAGAAAAAAAACACAAGCAGCCTTCAAATATTATCTGTTGTTAATAAATCGTTGTCTTCTTATGTTGCATTTTACAGCTTAAAATATCCAGACGCATTTTGAATTTGTATTTACTGTTATTTCAAACCAAAAATCAAAAATCTTCCTTAGAAATTCCAATGATCTCGACCTTCACTCGAAAGGCTTTTAAACGTAAACCATGTGACCTTATTTCCAATAACTACACTGTTTAAAATTTGGTACATTTACTTACTTCCTCAACTCCTGCAGCCTAAGACAAGTGCGATTCCATCGTAAGGTTAAGAAAACAATTAAGAACGTAATGCTTTCAAGAACAGCTTGACAATTTTATTTTATCTTCTATCTTAGCCCAATCCCAATTGAGCTGCTTAGGGCGACAGTGGCAAGGAAAATCCCTCAGCGTTATAAGGAGGAAACCTTGGGAGGACCGAGACAAGCCAAGACAAGATAACAAGTTAAGATAAGAAGTTTGGAAGTTATTTGAAGAATAACACCTTTTTGTAACATTTTTCACAGGAGTGAAGTTAAGAAAAACAGATTTAAGATTTCCTTTCATGAATCCTGTCCCAGATGCACCAGAGTCCCAGACCTCAAGCCCCTGAGCTCCATGAAAGCTTTCTGAAGAAACTCTTCGTTGTTTTCTCATGTTGCATTTTGCAGCTTGCGATATATGGCACGAGACACATTTAGAATTTGTTTTTACTGTTAATTCTGTTTAGTTTAATCCACTCAGAAGAAAAACATCAAACCAAGCACTCAAACCGTAACTAGTCGTGAGGTTAAGAAAACATGTAAGAACTGTAATACTTTCAGGAATACCACTTGTTCTTAGGACTACTACAGAAAAGTTAAGAAACAAGGTAATGCGTAGGAGGAATAGCACTTTTTCGTAACCCTTTTCGTAACAGTGAAGTTAAGAAAACACACATTTAAGATGTTTTTCTTAAGACACTTCCATGAATCCCACCCCAGATGCTCCAGATTCAGTTCGGTAATACCAATAGCCTAGAAATAACCCGTAGAAATGGATCAGAACCGGTGGATTGATTTCTATCCACCATACAAACATGCGTCTATAAACATCAGATCCTGGCAGCAGCTGGACGGCGGGGTCCGGACCTCCAGACCTTCTCCAGGACAGTCTAAGCAGTGGGCGTCACCCAGAGGCACGAAGCAGTGCTGTTGAAGTGGCTGTGAGTTTAGGGTAATTAAATGAGCACATAAAAGCTAAATCCCGTGAGCATCCACCTACACGGTCATGTGCCGGCTCTCCCTGACTAACCGATGACTCAGGCTTAACCCTGAATGCCAGACAATCAGTCACGACTTACCGTTGGAAGGTGTGTTCGGGGCAGAACTGTACCGCGTACGGAGAGGTCATGCTGTCTTCACGGAGGCCTTGGAACCGACCAGCGAGTGGCACAAGAACATGGATCTAGGAGCAGCGAGAGTTGAGGTCAAGGACGAAGACGAGCGAGGAGTGAGGAAAAAAGCAGCCGAGCATCAAGCAGCTTCAGTCAGACGGGTTAAAGTGCAGTTAAGGTCACAGGGACTGAGTCAAGTCTGGCGCTGGAGGATGTTTTGATTTGATATTCTTTGGGCTCGGCCCGGGCAGAGTGGGCGGCCCTCATGCCAGCCCGTTGCCCGACCAATCCCCTCACAACAACTGCTCTGGCTGTCCTACTCACTCAGTTGCTAGGATATAGATATGAAGTAACACCACTCAACCCCCCCCCACACTGTAACCCGCACCCTTTGCCCCCGGTCCCTGCTGAAAAGTCCACTCCACTGCCCGAAACCCGCAGCTGTCACCCAGGCATTGGCGCTTGCATCACTGCAGCTGCACAGCCAGCATTCCTGATGGACCAGGTGGGGAAAAAATGTGGATTCTTCTCACTTCTCAAATCGTTTCCTGATCTGTCGAGCTCGGCGTTTGCTCAGGGCTCGCTGCTGACTTACGGCCGCCGCTCGACACCACCTCAGTGACAGGCACAGCCTCCTGTGTTACAACCGATCTCTCATTGTTGGGACTCACTGACTGTGTTTGCATGGACTCAGTAACCCGATCGTTATCGCATTTCTGTGATCATGTCAACATGACACTCTGATCTAGAGATCAGATAATCAGGAGTCCGGTTTCTCAGCGCATCCATTTCCTTATTCTGATTTCAATCGGTTTTCTCAGTCTGCGCATGCACACAAACATAACCCTGTGGAGTGTAAATAAAAACAAACAAAACATTAAATAAAAAAAGGAAACAAAATAAAAAGTAACAATATAAATGTAAACAGAGCACCTACTTCTGCATGTAGTTCATGCAAAGTAAAAAGTTCATAAAAATAAATATAAAAAATACAATAAAAAACAAACAATATATTATTAATAAATATTAAATAAAAATAAAAGAAATAAAAGGTAAATAAAATAAACAAAACATAAAAAAAAATTTCAAACAAAAAAAAAATAAAAAAAAGTAAATGTCAACAAAACACCTACTTCTGCATGTTGTTAATGCAAAGGAAATCAATATTCATAAAAATTGTAAAAATAAAATAAAAACATGATTACTTAATAAATATAAATTAATAAAATAAAAAAACAAAATATAAATAAATAAATTCAACAAAAAAGTAAACAAATTAAAAAAAACAATATAAATGTAAACAGAAGACCTACTTCTGCATGTTGTTAACACAAAGTAAATCAATATTCATAAAAATAAATATTAAAAATAAAATAAAAAAATAAACAATATGATATTATTATGTAATAAATATAGAATAATAATGAGAATAAAAAATAAGCAAAACATCAAATAAAAAATTAAACAAAATAAAAAAATAAAATTAATTGGGCATGTTCTTTGTGCAATGTTTAAATCAATATTCATTTAAATAAATATACTAAAAAATATGATTTATCATTATGTAATTAATATAAAACAATTATAATAAAATGCAAATAAAAATAAACAAAACATGAAATAAAATTAAACAAAAAACTTGTTTTTGTACAGAACACTACTTCTGCATGCTGTTAATGCCAAGGACATCAATAGTCCATTATAATCATTAAAAATACATAAAATAATAAATATGATGGATATTAAGCTAATGAATAAAAAAAATCATTTAAAATAAAACTAATAAACAAAACACCAAAATAAAAATAAAACTAAAAAATAATATAAAATAAGACAAAATGAAATAAACAAAACGTCAATTAAAAAATGTAAAAAACATTTTAAAGATAAATGTAAACAAAAAGTATCACAAAAAAATAATATTCATGGCACAATAAAAATGTGAATATAATTTTTTTAGTTGCCAGCTGTCGAGGTTAGAAGACAGCTTTTTTACTTCATATTAAATGATGATTATTAAGTTTAAAGGAAACCCAAGCTGATTCTAAAAAGACACGTTTCAAATCCTATCATTCAGGAACCTACAGATCGTGCTTCAGAGCAGCTCAAGCAAGGATTATTATCTGTACATAAACACAACCATGACAAGTGTTATCCTATGTCAAACATAAATCCAAGGCCCCTAGCACTCCTAATAAGCAACCTGCTAAAAAAGATGAATTAAAGCTGAGCACCGCGCCTCCTACCTTGTGGGGCGGGTGGCGCGCGCCAGGTGGCAGTAAAAACTAGAAGCGTTTAGCAATTTTAGGAGAATGGATAGTGAGAATCACAGAGCTAAATTAAAGGACGGGGTCGTGGAGGTGGGACGATAAGAAAATAGATGCTGAGTATCCAGGGAACACGAGCCATCACGCAGGACTTCTATACCTTTCAGGACCCGCTAGCGCCCCCTCACCTCCTTGCCCGCGTGCCGACCTCCGGCCTTGGTGCCGTCAGTGTAGTATGCCAACCTGGTGAGATCAGTCTGTGTCTTTTTAATAGCTGATTCAAAGGGAAAGTTACGTGGATAAAAAAAAATCCCCCTACAACTAACCCACCGATCGCCCCTGCCTACCCAGAAGTCTCCTTTGCCCGCTCTTTGCCCCACATGCCAAGGCAGCAGAGTTATTTCGGTCCGTTCAGCACATATCAGCCACACCCAGATGGGCAGGGACTCTACTCACATCTGCAAATTGTGCATCCTCGTTTTGATTCCTGACCCAAGTCAAACCAAGTGGCATGCTGTGTCAACTCCGTATCCGTGTCCAGAATGCCCAGTACTGGTCCACGGGTTAAGAAGGGAGAGTGGCTTCTCTCCCTTCTTAACCCGTGGACCAGTACTGGGCATTCTGGACACGGATACGGAGTTGACACAGCAGTGCTGCTGGAGTTTTAATCCAACTCACTGTCACTGCTGGACTGAAAATAGTCCAACGACCTAAAATATCCAGCCACCAGCATCCTGTGAGCACTGATGAAGGATTAGAGGAAGACTAACACAAACTGTACAGCAACAGATGAGCTGCTGTCTCTGACTTTACGGCACAAAAACGTTTATATGAAATTACTATTTAACAATTATAAAGTGATAAAAGTTAAAAACTCTCAATAAAGCTAATAAACAAAATAGCTAATAAAAATGAAAAATAAATGAAAACAACTACTTATGTTGTTAATGCAAAGTAAATCAATATTCGTTAAAATAAATTATAAAATAAAACAAAAAATATGATATTATTTATTAAATATAAAATACAAATAAAAATAAAATGTAAATAAAAAACGAACAAAGCATTAAATAAAAAAATTACACCAAAAAAATAACAAAATAAATATAAACCGAACACCTACGTATTATGCATGTTGTTACTGCTAAATAAATAAATATTTGTGAAAATAAATATTTCAAAAACAAACTACAAAATAAGGTAATTAATTAAAAAACACAAAATTTTATAATTTTTATAATAAATAATTTTATGATAATTTTTATATTAAATTTTTTCTAATAAGAATAAAAAAAACAAAACATCAAATAAAGCTAGAAACAAAGTGACAAAAATAACAAAAATGTAAATATGTATTTATGCATGTTGTTACTGCAAAATAAATAAATAAAAATTTGTGAAATTAATATTAAAAAGAAACTAAAAAAATAGATTTTTTTAAATTTAATAAATATAAAAAATAAAACAAAAAAAATGAACAAAACATCAAATAAATTTAAAACAAAACAAAATAAATAAGCCGAACACCTACTAATGCATGTAGTTAACACAACGTAAATAATTATTCATGGAAATAAATATTAAAAATAAAAAATTTAAAATATGATATTATTTAATAAATACAAAATAAATAAAGTAACAGAAATAGAAAAATATAAATAAAAAATAAAATCAAACAAAAATATAAACAAAATAAATGTAAACAGAACTAACGCATGTTGTCACTGCAAAGTAAATAAATACTTGTGAAAATAAATATTAAAAGCAAAGTAAAAAATCATTACTTCAAAAAAATACAAAATTTAAAGAAATTCAGTATAAATAAAAAAATGAACAAAACATCAAATAAAATATAAACAAAGTAAAAAGAACAAAATAAAAGTAAACAAAACACCTGCTTTTGCATGTAGTTACTCCAAAGTAAGTACATGAACATAAAATAAACTAATAAGATGTCCTTAATATGTGTTAGCCTTTTCTTTTTTTTTTTTTAAACCCTGGTGTCACTTGAGTTGTGGTTTATTTTGGTTGCAGGTTAAGCCCGAGTGTCCATGTCAGTGACGTAGCACAATGTGCAGAGGAGAACGCAGAGCGGGAGGATTTATTTTTGGAACGGGCAAAATGGGGGGAATTTCCGTCCTTACCCCCGGTAACCTCCTCAGACCCCAAAATAAAGCCACGTGTGATGCAGAGCACCAATCACAATCCTCACTCCAAACTCCAGATCATAGTCAGCATCTCTAGTCGCCTCCATAATTACTACTAATACTTTATACAGCCTCCCTTAAAGGCAAGAAAGCAAAGCTCCCACAAAA
>JAJAGP010007245.1:0-14819 GCA_025084515.1 Ancistrus triradiatus | reverse complement strand
TGTTTACATGTCAACTGAAGATATTACAAATACAGCAGAGATATTACTTAAGCTTTACAGGACACACAATGTCCCAATTTGATACTTCAGAAATATCAGTATCAGAGCTGACGTACACTCACAAATCACTTCATTAGGTACACCTCCTTGTTTCTACACTCGTCGTCCATTTTCAGTTCCACTTACAATAGAGAAGCACTTTGTAGTTTGCGTCCCTTTATTCTGTTCTCTAATGGTCAGGACCCCCACAGGACCAGCACAGATCAAGTACTATTTGGGTGGTGGATCATTCTCATCACAGTGGCACTGATGTGGTGGTGGTACGAGTCGATCAGACACAGCAGCGCTGCCGGAGTTTTTAAAATACTGTGTACACTCCATTAGACATCTATCATATTGCTCCACCTTGTAGATGTAAAGCCAGCGGCTCATCTGTTGTTGCACAGTTTGTGTTAGTCACTCTAATCCTTCATCAGTGCTCACAGGATGCTGGTGGCTGGACATTTTTGGTTGGTGGATCATTCAGTCCAGCAATGACACTGAGGTGTTTAAAAACTCCAGCAGCACTGCTGTGTCTGATCCACTTGCACTGGCACCACATCAGTGTGAGTGCAGTTCTGAGAAGGATCCACCACCCAAATAGTACCTGATCTGTGCTGGCCCTGTGGGGGGCCTGACCATTACAGAACAGAGTATGTATGTAGAGAAACAGATGGACTACAGTCTGATTGTAGGACTACAAATATAAGATCAAATAATCCTTTATTAGTCCCACAATGGGGAAAGTCACAGATTACAGCGGAAAAGTGACAGTAGTGCACATAGTAGTAGAAGAAAGTAGAAAAATAATTCCGATATATACATGTATAAACGTAAAAAATGTAAACGCATGTAAAAGCATACACACAAATACCCAGACAAAATGCACATCAGAAATTGCACGTTGAGAGTTAGAAATGGCACATCATAATTATTGTACTTAGCGGTGTACTGCACTTTGGTAAGCTTATAGTCTGTAGGTGAGGTCTGAGATGGATGGAGGGGGTGGGGGTCTACTGAGAACAGTTCCAGCAGCAGGGACAAAGGATCTCCGATAGCGCCGATAGTGCTCCTTCATACACTTTGAGTGAAGCAGTCTATTGCTGCCTTTCGATAAAGTGCTAAAGTGCTTCTGTATGGTAAGTGGAACTCATAAAATGGACAATTTACATTACAGCATTTAGCAGACGCCCTTATCCAGAGCGACTTACAATTGGTACAGTCTTACAATCCAACCAATTGTGGGTTAAGGGCCTTGCTCAAGGACCCAACAGTGGCAGCTTGGCAGAGGTGGGATTTGAACCCTGGACCTTCTGCTCCATAGGCCAGTACCTTACCCGCTAGGCTACCATAGTCCCTCTAGACCCGACAATGAGTGTAGAAACAAGGACGTTGCCGGCTAAAGCGTAATATTGAGAGTCAGAGGTGTTCAGTACACCCCATTCTACTGCCACTCCTTGTCTGTAGAAATTCAGTGCCTGTTTGATATACATCATGAATCTGTTAGCAGTGATTGTGGCTGAAATAAGAGCGATCACTAATTAAAAGGGGTGTCAACATACTTTTGGGCATATAGTGCACATCAGTGACAAGGAAGCCAGTTAGAATCCCATAATACTACACAAAAAGTCTGAGTTTGGGATTCAAATTGCTGTAATAATGCAACCTAAAGGGGGAGGTGATCATGAGAGCCCAGTGTATGAGCAGGTCTGTATGGACGTATTGAGTCAGAGAGATAAATAGGTGCCAATACATTAAAGGTCCTGCTTTGAATCCCAGGAGGTCTGTAACATGAAGTTTAGGTGTGTTTACAGAACACTGCATGGACGGGTGGCCTGTCCAAGGTGCATCTCTGCTTGGGCTCAGTGAACCAGCAGGTAAAACACTTCGCTTTGCTTGGTTTTTGCTTTAGGTAAGAGTAAGTTCCTTAAATGTGATACAGAACAGATCCCAGAGCCACCAGCTAAGTAGTTCTGGATAATAAAAAAAATAATGAAAAGATAAAGTAATTTAAGAAAAAAAGAAAACAACCTCCCATTTCCAATCGTACACGGCTAAAAATAGCTCAGACATATTTCACCCACCATTTCTGTGCATAACTTCGTTATGATTCGATCTGCAATTACGCGCCGCGTCCAGGGATTATGAGAAGTGTTCCAGCTCACCATGGAAACTGGAGCCGACAAAGTAAAAGGAAGGCGACCGTCACGGCGTCCGAGAGCGCCGAGGTTCCTGTTGCGACGACTGCAGACTGACAAGAAGAGATATGCACTCGCTATCATTACACCCCTTGTGCTGGAGGTTGGGTTGGGGGAGGGGGGTTAATCCAGGTAATATCCATTCTCCACCTGGTGATGGGAGAATCGCTGCAAACAAAAAGAGCCAAATGAAGTTCTATAAATAGAGCGTGGGTGAGGAGCAGCATCCTGCATTCCACTCTGTTAGGAACAAAAGATTCTTGGAGGATTTCTGCACTTTCCATTGCTTTTATGGGCAGAAATGAAGAACATGCAATGAAACGGTGTTATAAATTTTGTTGGACGCCTGTCTAGAAATAAACCTCATTTTTAGAAGGGGCACTGGAACGATAGAGAGCTTCTCATCTCTATTTTTTCATACACAGCTTAACCAATGTAAGATCAGATGAGGGGTTGCTGGGTCAGGCTATGTCAAAATCCCACCAAACAAAAAAGCTCCTTCCTTACTTTTGTTTGACTTCAGCCGAAAATGCATTGGTAGACAGCTTTACGAACAACACGGAGGACCAGCCAGATGAAACCGAGACGAGTGAATGTGAACCAGTTTATATAGTTATAGGTTAGAGAGAATATACAGGTAGTGGGGGACAAACAAAGGAGTACTACTTACAATAGGACAGGTATATTCACTTATGAACACCATTTACAGCTTGGTACAAATAAGTAGAGGAAAAAAGTTTCTAAACATATCAACCGAGTTAGAACGGTCTAGTCCAAATGTGAGCCAATGAGCAAGCCAGCACACAACCACTAAGGTATACACACACACACACACACACACACACACACACCATTTAGCAGACACCCTTATCCAGAGCAATTGGTACAGTCTGTGTTAAGGGCCTTGCTCAAGGACCCAACCAGTGGTAGCTTGGCAGATGTGGGATTTGAACCCTGAACCTTCTGGTCCATAGTCCAGTACCTTAACCGCTAGGCTACCACAGTCCCACAAAGGCACAGCTGGGACACACACACACACTTTACAGACTTCCGCTCAAACTGTAACTCCTGCCTCTGGTAGTGGATCTGCAGTCTTGATTGGCTGTTGAGGTGACCAGCTGATTTTCAGACCACAACGGGATCATAATTTATCATTTTTAAGACCATTAAAGTCAACAAATCGGATGGATGGATCGGATGGTTATTACACAGTGCATACCTGTATAACACTATGGATATGGTAATCTAAGGTGCTTTGATGGTGAATCATTCCAACACTCAAGTCCACCATCAGGCACAATTGTCTGGAAGAGAACCACAGTTGGGAAATCATCCTCTGGTGCTGCAAGAGCCACCCCTGCATTCCTTACAGGGCACACTAATGCATTCAAAGTTAAACGTCAAACAAAAAAAATTATACTACCTGTCAAACATTTTGTCTACATCAGCAAAAACGGCAAAGCACGGATCCCACAGATGAAAGCCTGCAGTCCTCCAGTCAGACCTTCCCAAATGCTTCATCTGATTTCCTGTGCAATCTAAAACCCTGACCTAGAACATCAGACGCTCCTGCTTAGCAGCCAGAACAACATGGGACAAACCCTATTCATTTCAGCCATAGTACAAACCTTTAAAACAAAGTGCTGTGGAAAGCTACGCCTGAACACACCACTAGTCAAAATGACTACTTGATATGGGTGGAAACGGCAGGTTGACATTAACGATGTGGTTCCTGTTGGCCGGGGTCTGGACTGTCAGTCAAAAAGAGCTGAATAAGTCCACGCTATATGCATCACAGGACCATGGCTCGAGAGTCACACCATTTGACATTTATTCCTTTCCACTGAACCCGGACCTAGGAGCACTCTCTCAGGGACGCTGAACATCGGGACAATATTTTTCAGCCAGATGAACTTCATCATGGTAGCCTGTGGTTAGGAAAGTCAGAGCAACAACTAAAACCAGAAAGGTCCAATTATTCCAACCAGTCATGCAGTGTAAGGATGGAAATGGATAACACTGGTTAGATCCAGCCTGTTCTCTCACACAGCTCATTAATGCCTTCATTTATACATCAACAATTACCACTTTGTCTATAAGTGTGGAAATGGGACCAAACCTAATTCGTCTAGGAACATTTATGATGCATGATCTGATCTAGGAACAGTGTGGAGTTGCAGCCAGACTAAGTTTTTATACTGCACTGTGCAAAAGTCTAAGGCCACCATTTGATTTGTTGTTTTAGCAATTGTATAGTGAAACTATAGAACATATTGCTGATTCGTCACTCTGTGATACTCTTTCCCACTGATCTTCATTACAATCTGTGTTAGCTTTAACATACGTTATTGGAAAAAATGGTTTCAGGGCTGCATGCTACCCTTCCAAAAAGACCATTCCTGATCAAACATCTTCGGCTGTAGAAGGATCAACTTGGCGACCCAATGAAGCTGCCACATGCAGTTATTGCTCAAATATAAGGGCAGCTCACACAATACTTGCCACTGTAGCCGGAAGTTGTTTTTATTGCTTTTTTTAATCAGTTTTTTTAAGACTGCATACAAATGTCCTGCATTTTCTGATCATATTCTAATAAACAGACTGAGAAATAATTCTATATGGTCATTATAATACTGCTAAAGCCTACAGACATAAATTGGCCTTAATGAAATAGGTCTACCTTAACTGTTGGCTTCCTGTTTAATATGTCCCAGAACTTTTGGTCATGCACAGTTGTAATGAGATAATCAATGACTGTGTTTACATGCATTTTCTAATACTGCAGATTGTCACTGCAGTTGTCTGATTATTCAAGTGAGCATGCAAACATCATACTCCGATTTCCCAGAGAAGATGTAGAGAGCTGGATTTTACCTCAGTTATCGGATTTCTCAGCGCATGCATACCCTTATTTTGATTTCAATCTGTTTTCTCAGTCTTTGCATGCAGGCAAATGTCCTGGAAGCGTCTAGTTGGCAGGTATTCTAAGCAACTTTGGGAATATTTTCTATTAAGTCACTTACAAATATTGGCAGTTGTGGGATGCAGTTTTTTTAGTTTGTTTCTAAAGTGTAGTTGCTTATTTGGGCTTGCTCCCTGATCCTGATCTCTCTCTCTCTCTTCAGTATTCCTGCAGATTGGTTTTGTTTAAGCTCTAAAGTAGCATTTCTTTTTGTTTTAAACTGATCAAGTGGCCACTGACACTGTAGTAGGTGACCTGCTTTGGGATTTCTTTAGCCAATTCGCTTCTTTTGGGTTTGTTTCCATAGACCTTGTTGCTTGTTTCTCTTGTGGGATCTGGCAACCCTGAGGTAAACCACATCACCCATGAAATGGCTACCAAACACTTTTTGAGGAGACTCTGAAATGCAGTACAGGTAGTCCTCCACCTCCCCATGTCATGCAGAAATCGAAATTCAAAAATGAGAATATGGTTTCTGCTGAATGTGCTAAATAAAATAAGAATTATTTGTAGCATTTGGATTCTGTGTTCCCTGTGTTGGATCTGATCTAGGAACAGCAGATTCAAGTCCATCTTCAGTAACTTTATCCTGTTAAGAGCGGAAATGAGACCAAACCTCATCCTAAGAACAGTTACCATGATGAATGTTCAGATCTAAGGACAGTTATTATGAAGCATGAGGTGATCTAGGAACAGTGTGGCATTGCAGCCAGACTCATGTCAGTAATTTTGGCTACTGTAGAAGTTTCTTTTGACATTATACAGCCATGCATGCACTCATTTGTCTTAGGTAATAGCTTTATAACTGACAGGAGTATCCATGGGTCCAAATCCCACATCACACACTCACTCCTTCAAAGTTCATTGCAATTTAGAGCTATCTATCTACAGACAAATGTAGGAGTGAACAAGGGTACCAGAGGAATCCCACACACTGGGACACTGGGAGAACATAGCAGTCTCCAGGGGGTATACAAATGATAGTATTCACAAGTTTGATTAGAAAAATAAAACAAATCAGAATGTCAAACATTTCTCAACGACCACTTTCCACACATAACAGGCAAAACAGCAGACCTCAACATGGAACAACAACATGCTACTCGTGGTATGATTTATGGTTTCGGCGAACCCATTCAAAAACGCATTGGGGTGTGAATTATTGGAATGACAGTCAGTACAATATCCTTTCAGGGCGATTGGCAGGTGATTAAAGGAGATGTGAAGGCATGGATGGGGTTCGTATAATCAAACGTATTCACAATAGCATTTCTGAGAAGCTGAGAGCTAGAAATTACAGCCTATAGAATTTATTAAGCTTACATGAAAATATGATGGTTAAGAGATGAAACAATCATGGAATTGTTATTATAGCCCCTCTATAAAATTTAAAGACAGTCTCACTGTTACATTCCACCTACTTTCTCCCTTCATAAAATACTGCATAGCAATAGTGGTTAAAGGACTTGACTATGGACCAGAACGTCCAAGTTTCAAATCCTACCTCTGCTAAGCTGGCATTGTTGGGTCCTCGAGCAAGGCCCTTAACCCACAACTGCTTGGATTGTAAGACTTAACTATGGATAAGGGTGTCTGCTATGACATAAACGTAAAAGGTCGTCGTTGCAAATACATCATGCAGTAATTTCATAGAGATGGACAAATTATTAATTAAAATAACCTACTTCTCCAGCACCACTCAAAGCACTCAAGTCTGGTTTATAGTGTGTTGATAATTAAATAATCAGAGCCACAAATAAATAATGCCGAAAGATTTAAGAGACAAAAAGTGTTCCATTAACTAACCAACTATAGACACGGAAGCAAATGACACATTGAATTAACTCAAAGAACCAAACTAATCTGGCGACCATTGTGTGTCAACAACAGCGTCCTTGTCCTAATCGCACATATGAGCATAAAGCAGAAATTTGGTGCGTCACATTTTTCAAATCCCATCATTTTCAAATACCATAATATCCTGGAATACCATCATGCCTCCAAGCCCTAGCTGCTTGTTTTTACAACCCCAAATCAGAAAAAGTTGAGATGACATTGGAAAATGCAAAAATAAATAAATAAATAAATAAATAAAATATTTAAAAAAAAAAATATATATATATATATATATATATATATATATATAAACCCTCCAACACACAATCCGAACAAACAACAACCAAAAGGATAACTCTACCATACGTGCAAAACATCTCAGAGATGGCAGCGCGGTTATTACGTCAACGTGGAATCACAGTGGCACACAAACCAACCAAAACCATAAGGACCATGCTGTCAAAACCAAAAGAACAACCAGTAAAAGAGGAAAGAACAAACGTCATCTATAAAATCCAATGCAGGGACTGTGAGAAAAACTACGTGGGCCAAACAGGAAGAAAATTATCGACCAGATTACATGAACATCAGGTAGCCACTAGAAGACACGATCCACTCTCCCTACTCTCAGTACACGAAGACCAAGAAGGACACAAGTTCAACTGGGATACAGCAGAGATCGTCACGGGAGCAAGAACGAGGAAAGAAAGAGAATTCCTTGAAGCTTGGTTTTCCACCAAAACATCGATAAACAAACACATTGACATTGTCCCATCTATCACCCCTCCAGGCGTCCGGGAAATGAGAAGACAAACCAGCCAGGACGCAGACCACAACTTCAGAACATCCCTCTCAACCAATCCAATTTGCCCAATTCTGACCACACCATAACTTCCCCTTCCACACCACGACGCACTATATTTGATCAGCCAACCAACAGCTTTTCCATGACGCCAATGTTTTATCAAAACACTCGACGTTTTACCAATTATCTATAACAGCAAGTTGTTCATAAGAAACAGCACCTACACCGCACTGATTGAATGTCTCCTCGATTGTGGACAAACTTTTGCATACAATTGCCAAGCTCGGAGAACAACCCATAACCAACCAACTCAACCCGGGCTACAATATCCACATTCTTGTCATATATATATATATATATATAATGCGCATGTTTCTGTACATTTCCCTTTGACTTTTATTTCATTGTCAAACAGTATGAACTGAAGATTGTTTGTTTTTTCCGGGTCAAACTTCATTTAATTTATTAAAATCCATTCCTGCTTTTTCAGGCCTGCAACATATTCCAAAAAAAAAAAAAAAGTTAGGATGGGCAAATTTAGGGCTATTAATGAATTAAAAAAAACAAAACAAAAAAAGGCGTGATTTCATACAGGTGATTATAATCACGATTTGGTACAAAAGCAGCATCCATGAAAGCCTGGGTCTTTCTCAACAGATGGGTAAGAAAATTATTGAACTGTTTAAAAACAATGCTCCTCAAAGAATAGCTGGAAGGGATTTACATATTTCAGTCCTATCCTTTTTTGAATTGACTTGTTTTGCATTGTCTTGTTGAAAAATGCCTGGATGTCCCTGGAAATGATGTCGTCTTGAAAGCAGCTTATGTTGCCCTAAGACATTAATGTACTTTTCTGCATTAATGCTGCCATCACAGAAATGTAAATGATCTTTGCCAAGGTCACTGACCCAACCCCATACCATGAAAGACCCAGAACGTCCCAACTTTTCTGATTTGGGGCTGTAAAACATAACACTTCTCCACTCAAAGCACTCTCAAGTCCGGTTTATAGTGTATTGGTAACATATGCCTTTGAAACATGGTTGCTACAAAAATAAATCATCAAAAAATGATAAAACAATCTACACAACCTCAGACCAATTATAAACACGGAAGCGAATGACATTGTATGAAAGCAAGTAGATCTTGTGACCAAACTGTTCTCACGACCATTGTGTGTCAATAACAGCAGGCTTTAAGTAAGTAAACTCAGCATATAAAGCAAAAATTTGGTGCTTCACATTTTTAAATACAGTCACCATTCTTAAACCTTCTCCCCGGAATAACGTCATACCCCCCAGCCCTAGCTGCTTGTTTTATTATTTTCACTGGCGTGTGAAAACTTTCAAAGTATGTTCTGCCTTTATATTATGACGCCACCTAAATTTCTGTAGTGAGTCACATGGCATTTTACAAAAGGTTATTGGATCAAATTTGCCCAAGATGTAAAAGCCCCGAGCACTGAATATCTGTCAGCAAACAGGCTCACTGAAATCAATAGCAGCGAATGCTAACCACACTTTTCAGCTCTATAATATCTCCATGCTGTTAAGTCTTTGCGTCAGTACATGCAGCTAGCAATTCATATGTGACATTTAGAAATGGAAGCCGAGCTAATGCTGTGTTCTTACAGTAACTCTCCTTAAACATGTCTGATAAGAAGGATGCTATTACAGACAGTTTAGTCTCATCTGCACCGTCACTGCCTTTACATTAGCTCAGTGACTGAATTAGGATCTGCCAGCTAGTTAAATCTGTATCCAAGCCATCATTTCATATCATGACAGTAAGGGAAAAGTGTCTATAAGCATGTTCTCATCCCCAGTGTTTCCAATAACACACAAGCAGATTCATTTCTCATTCGTAACATGCATGCATGAACCAGCATGAAGGTGGGAGCTCATTTTAGTGCAGAACCAGGTGCCCATGAAAAACACCAATGTCATATTCAAACTGTGTCCTTTAAGGATTACACACACCTGCTGCATCATTATGCAACCGTATTATGCTTCATATGATGATAAGATTAGAAGGCTGCTGTTGTGAAATGATCTTTTTCTAATGACCTTTTCAGGACTTAACAACAATACAGGTTAGAAAAGGACATCATGAAACATTCTGTTTTGTGATATCACTGTGCGAAGTAGGGCTGCCACAATTATTACATAATCATCTAATCGCAATTACTGTATTTAAGACAATCGGGACTGTGGTAGCCTAGCAGGTAAGGTACTGGACTATGGACCAAAAGGTCCAGGGTTCAAATCCTACCTCTGCCAAGCTGCCACTGTTGGGTCCTTGAGCAAGACCCTTAACCCACAATTGCTTGGATTGTAAGATTGTATCAATTGTAAGTCGCTCTGGATAAGGGTGTCTGCTAAATGCTGTAAATGTAATAATTATGTAGGACTAGAGCTGGTAGATTTCTGTAACAAACAGAATATGAATTGGGTGCACTGGTTAAAACAACTAAGTTTGAATAAAAGAAATCAGTATAATCTCTCATTGAGACGTAATTGTTAACAAAAAAGGAGTCTGAACTTCTAACTTGGTGCTGTAACGTTTAGAGGGCAGCGCTGAGTAATGCTGTTGTACAGCAAGTACCTTAGATGGACTACCTGGCCAAAAAATGGTCACACCCTCAAATATTTGGTCGGACCTTTGATTATGAAACCCATTCACTGTGGCATCGTTTCCACAAGCTTCTGCAATGTCACAACATTTATTTCTGCCCAGAGCTGCATTCATTTCCCCCAGATCTTGTATTGATGATGGGAGATTTGTTCCACTGCACAAAGTCTCTTCCAGCACATCCCAAAGATTCTCAATGGGGTTCAGGTCTGGACTCTGTGGTGACCAATCCATGTGTGAAAATGATGGCTCATGCTCCCTGAACCACTCTTTCACAATCTGACCCTTCTGAAACAGATGAACATCTTTTCCACGACCACAGGATGTGTCTTTGGACATGGTTGTTTAACAAATGAGAAGCTACTCACTGCATCAGTTAGGGTTAAAGAACTGAAAGAAAGAAAGGTGAAACATAATCACCCATGCAGTAATTATCCGATGGGAGGCTCTTTAACTATTTGACTATTTGCTTAGTTAAATCCAGGTTGTGACCTTATTTTTTGGCCAGGCAGTGTATGAACCAGTTCAGCTCCGAGAGTGGGTTCATACATCCAAAAGTTCGTACTTCCAACATATTTAGCCTAAAGCATCCAGCTTGTGACCCTCAACACTTGATCTCACTTACTTCCATTTTAGAGTCCATTGTTATGACTCGCTGCTTCTTACAGAGGTCATCGCTGCTTTTATGCCTAACACCAGACATTCTGGGTTTAAAATAGTGCAGTAATTCCACAAAAGGACGCATGTACTGTACACAGTTGGTATCACGACCACGGTCCTACTGGCCTTCCGAGTGTCCATCACTCCTTCCGTTGTTTGAACTGAACACGTTTCGCTTCTGTCCGGTTCGCACTGTTATGGTTTCTATTTCCCGCTTCTTCATGCACCTATCACACCATTCCTTTTTGTTGTGTATTGGATTGTTTGTGGACACTGTATGCCCAGGTCTTAGTTCCATTATTGCACTCAATTCTCCAGTTTATTAAAGCTCTGCTCTGTACTGGCTTCTACTGTTCATCTCCCGCTTTCTGCCCAAGCATGACAGTCAGTAACACAACCACTTCTTGATAAAGCCCGAATATGACTTAGACCAAGTAAACAACCATGTTCTGCTCTCGTCTGCCAAGTTTAGTTAGATGTGTAGTTAATTGTATATTTTTGGCATGTATGCTAGCAGAATGAGTTTATGCTGCTGATATGTTCACTTTTGTCATGCTTCGCATTTTTATTTTGGTATTTTTGTAGACATGTGTGAGTTTGTGTGCATGCACATGCACCATTTTGACAGTAAACAGTATTGGCTGCTAATCAAACATGGCTAGTAAGCAAAATGGCTGTTCAGTCACATCACTGACTTTATTCAATAAAATGTGCACTGTTTTGCATCGTTTACACTTCAGGAATAAAAAAGGAACGTATTTTATCAAATGTAAAACCGATAATCACGAGAAAATCAAATCATGAACTGCAAAATCGAATCGTGAGCAGTGTCTCGTCACACCCCTAGTCATTACTGTGAATTAATAACAATGTGCGTGTTACTCATGTCTAAAGGTAGCAACAAAACCTTTTTTAAGCTCGATTTAATAACACTGAAGGGTTTGTAAAGATCATCAGGGTGAAATAATACTGCAGGGACAGAAAAGGTCACTGTTGTGAATTAACCTGCGTCTCGTGATGTCATTGTGTAATGGTAGTGACAAATACCATTGTTAGGTCACACGGTTGTCAGTCATCACAAAACAGCAGGTGCTTGATGTTTTTAGTCAGGTAATTATGCAGTCTACACACTCCAGCGGTCAGAAGTGCACCAAAAAATAATCACCCCTGTAAATCATCCGCACTCCTCACTCTACAGAGAGTTCAGTGCATCTGCGGAATTACAAGAGCGTGAAGCAGAAAGACGCCCGTGAGAAAGAGATCGAAGCGAGATGCTGATAGAGCACAGCTTGTGCACTCCTGCTTAATTAGAGCGCACCGGTAATAAGGCCTGGACTCTGCTGTGCTGTCATCTCTCTCTTCAAATGAAAAGATGATTAAATAAAGCATGACCTCTTTAAAGCCTATATAATCAAATATCTACTGCGTATCAACCCACTTGCCAAACGAGCCCTCTTTACCCCCATTCCACTAATTACACTGACTTGCAGGATATTTGTTATTTGCAATGGCTAGTAATTAAAATGTGCATGTTCATCCACCAGTGTACACCCCTGTATTTAAAACCATTATTTTATAATGGCAGATTTGGACTAGAGGGGTTAGATAGATTAGTTAGATTATCTGCAAATACGCAAGTCATGATCTTCCATTAATAGGTTATAAAAGCTGTGTCTTTTCTATTATTACTACAAGTTCTATTATTTTACTTTAAATAAATGTATACGTATGTAATGTTTAATGTCCGCTTTACATTGTGGGAAACAGGTCGTTGACCGGACCTTACCATAGTCAGTCTTTTTCTACTATTGATTGCAAATATAAAGGACATTTTCACAATAACTGCATGCAAACGATAAGTAAATGTGTCGCCGGTTCCGCTGAAAACACGAGTGATTGTTGAGTAATTGAAACAACCGATACTTTTTTGATGGAAACCAATTATGCATTGATAAACAGCATTACTAACAACATGGAAGATCAGCTAGATGAAACAGACTTAAGTGAATGGGAGCCAGTTTATATAGTTATACGTTAGAGAGTATATACAGGTAGTGGAGGGACAAAAAGGAGTACTACTTACAATAGGACAGGCACAGACACTATTTACAGCTTGCTACAAATAACTAGTGGAAAATCATCCACAAAAAGTAACTTACACAAAAGTCTGTAAATACATCAACCGAGTTAGAAGAGTCTAATCCAAACGTGAACTAACCAGCCAGTATGACCAGTATTGTAGTTACACACACACACACACAAATGACAGACTTCTGCTCTTAAACTCCGGCCTCTGCTCGTGGATCCAAAGCATTGATTGGCTGTTGAGGTGACCACATTAATATGGTCCTTTTGGCAGTGTATTCTTCTTTTGCTGCACTCTAGTGTGGTGTGCTTTGCTTTGCTTCTTCTGTCCAGCTGGTCACACAAGCCAATCAACACTACAGATCCACAAGCAGAGGCGGGAGTTAAGTGGGACTGTTCTAACTCGGTTGACGTGATTTAAAGACTTTTTTTTGTTAAAGTTAGTCGTGTGGGTTATATATTTGTACAAAGCTGTAAATGGTGTTCGGAATTGTATGTGCCTGTCCTATTGTAGGTAGTACTCCTTTCTTTATCCCCCACTACCTGTACATTCTCTGTAACCTATAACTACACCAACTGGTTCACATTCACTCACTGACTATGTATCATCTGGCTGATCATTGTTTGTAATACTGTCTATCAATGCATTTTTCCATCAAATACAAATGTCCATCACACTATTCCCTTAAGTGGCATGGCTTTCCCCTACACAGGGTTATATCAGTGAATTACTGTATTTTCTATAATGATTGTGAATTACCTTAAACGCGGTGGCATTAGGGATGCTGTGTAGATGGCATACCAGCATTCATAAATATTCATGCATTCCTTTTTTTTAAATAACGGTAAAACACTTAAAAATGTTTCAAAGCTATGGCATCTCGTCAAACTGCTCTTCAATAACACAAAAAAACCCTGTACCTCCGAGTTTCCCTGAGGCAGTGTAAGCGTGAAGGAGATTGTGATAACCAACCATATTGCCATGTGAGGATTAGACTCGCAGGATTTTAATAGCCTTCCGACCCCTGAGAGAGTCACCGATACCATCAGTTCAACACTGCAGAAGATCTGATAATCTCAAAAATGTCAGACTGCCAGGGTTGAGAGAGATGGTGACATATTTTATGACTTAACACATAGAAAAGCAGCCAGCGGAGGTCTCATTATGGCATCCTTATATACTGATTACTCCTGGTTAAAGTAATACTTGCCTATGGTCTTTTCCTACAGATTTTATATATATATATATATATATATACACACATACACTCACTGCAACTTTTCATGTTTAGAACCCTTACACTAACTTACAGTGGACCAAAATAATTAGCACAAAGCTTATTTTATAATAAAGTCTTGAAAAATCTCATGTAATTTACTGAGTAATGGATTAAAAGTGAAAAGTAATTCATCACTGCTGCCGATCTAGCTGCAGCCTGAAAGCCCAGCCAATGTGTTATCATAGTGCACAGCGGTTCTCCCTGTGTTACTTTTGGTCGGCTGTTATTCCTAACATTTTTGAACCCATGGGGAATTATTTGCACTACACATGGAGTACTGTAGATGTAAAAATAAATAAAAACACGAGAAATACAGCAGAGAT
>JAJAGP010007244.1:0-14832 GCA_025084515.1 Ancistrus triradiatus | reverse complement strand
ATAATAATAACAGTACTAGTAGCAATAATAATAATAATAATAATAATAATAATAATAATAATAATAATAACAATAATAATAAAAACAGCACTAGTAGCAATAACAATAATAATAATAATAAAACAGTACTAGTAATAATAATAATAATAATAATAATAAAAACAGTACTAGTAGCAATAATAATAATAATAATAATAATAATAGTAATAATAATAAAAACAGTACTAGTAGCAATAATAATAACAATAACAATAATAATAATAATAATAATAATAGTAAAAACAGTACTAATAGTATTAATAATAAAAAATAAAATAATAATAATAATAATAATAATAATACAGTACTTTTACTAATAGTAATAATAATAATAATAATAAGTTATTATATTATAGTTAAAACAACAGAATAATAATAATTATTATTATTATAGCTTTTAAAAATAACAATAATAATTATAATTATTATAATATTGTTATTATTATAGCCATTATTGATTTTCAACCATTAAAAAATAATATTCATTAATTCATTCATTTATTTATTTATTATTTATTACAGTAATAAATAACAGCAATAATTATAATTATTATAGTTATATTATAGTATGAATTTTTTAATAAATTAATTATTATTATTGCTATTATTATTACCATTATTATCACTACTATTACTATTTGTATTATTACAATTCATATTATCATTTATTAGTAGTAGTAGAAGTAGTATTCTAGTTAAAAATAATAGTACTAATAACAATAAATATCATTATCAGTATAATTATTATGTATTACTACAATAACAATAATGAGGATTATATAATAAAAATGAACAATAATAAGTCTTTCTATTCAAATCAAACCTATGGCATCACAGTTTGGAAAACCAAATCCTTTGCTTTCCGTTTCATTCTGGATCTTTCCTGCGCACACAGCTGTATGGGGGAATCAGGAGGTGCATTAAGTTGTTCCAGTTGTTGTTGTGTCAGCAGGAGCACATCTGTATTCATTAGGAGTCTCCGTGTAGGTTTATTAAGGAGGCAGAGCGTCTGTCATTGAGACGAATGCAGTCTGGAAAATAAAGCCAGTCTGATTACGTGTTTTCTTCACGCCATGTTCTGTATGTAACAGGGATGAAGATCACGCTTTAGCTTCGAGCGTTGGTGTGGGCTCACCCCATTCACATCCAGATTACAAGCTGATATCCATTTACTTTAGCCGTTACACGTTTATTTAGAAACCCTCAACGGGGCGCCTGATGTATTCCATATAGCAGAGCTTTTCTTTTCTTAAAACACTAAGACCTCTGATGAACACACAGCTTCGACTGCCTAACGAGCCGAATTCTGCATTCATGGGTCAGGTTTTTAAAGTTTCAGGTTTCTATAGGAAGTTCTCATTAACAGAGGACGAACGCAGTAAAGACGTGGACAGCATTAAGGAGAAAGAATTAAAAGACCGTCTCTGAACTAAGCACTGTGTAGAATATGAAGATTAGGACAAACTTCAGGAGTCTGCTGTCCACAAGAGGCTTAAACCAGCCAAGGTACCAACACCAAAACACATACAGCAAACCTTAGAGGAATCATTCTGCTAAAAAGGAGCCTTATGACAAGAAAAGCGTCTTCCAAGGTTTCTTCCTTATAACGTTTAGGGAGTTTTTCCTTGCCACTGTGGCCCTAGGCTTGCTCAATCTAGGATTGGCCTTAGATAATAGAAAATAACAGCGCTATAAGAATGATGTACTACGAATGTTGCTATTTACTTAAAACCAGTAGGTATTTAATGACAATTTTTGTCCAATAAAGCAACGAGCCACACGAGGCTGCCATGAGTTCAACACCCTTACCTGTGATTCCTAAAGTCGCTTATTGCTCTAGCTAACAGCTGCAGGACGGCCACCAGCTAAAGATCCGACAGCTCTGAAAGGTAGAAACCAGACCCTGCGAGCACAGTCAGCTAACTGTTGCTGCAAAGTGCTTCACGTTCCGGAAAGAACCCCGAGGCACCCTGGAGTGTTTAATACAGCTTAATATAGCTCTGCTATTTACAGACCACAATATAGCAGCATTAGCACTTTAAGCAAAGCTATATTAACACTCCACAGAGCTGGAGGTAAATCGAATAATGTGCTAACACCGGCTATTTCTGACTACCAACCCACACTACGTTAACTCTTCACGTACCGAACCGCTGTACCAACATCCCATGTGCTGAGCACCATACGCGATATCCCAGCATCCTACATCCGCATGCCGTTATCCATTTAGTGACCATCTTACCAATCAAACCAGCATCCTACTATCCATGTGGCGGCTTACAGATTACACCAGGACCTCATCATACCATCCGTAATGCTCTCCCACTATTTCAATTCGTTTCGATTTGCAATACCGAGTTCAAGATTCGATTTTATATTCGATAAAAGACATTCCTTTTTATTTCCGAAGTGTACGCAATGCAAAACAATGCACATTTCCTTGTATACCTTTTTTAGCAAAAGAACTTTAGTC
The DNA here is from genome assembly GCA_025084515.1 of Ancistrus triradiatus. NCBI lineage: Eukaryota > Metazoa > Chordata > Actinopteri > Siluriformes > Loricariidae > Ancistrus > Ancistrus triradiatus. The sequence goes on along the minus strand of JAJAGP010007244.1, from coordinate 12,320 downwards.
CCACCCCTAATACCCACAATACCATCATTCCCTGTGGTGCCCATCTTACCCACCATGCCAGAACTTCATGGGGTACCGCCGTGACCACCATCATGCCCTGTGGTGACCATCATTCAAGCCATACGATCACTCAATTATCCATTCAGTGCACCATCATACAAATCAAACCAGCATTCTGCTACCCATGTGGTCACCGTACCAGTTATACCAGCACCCCATACTCTCATTATCCACACCAACCACACCAGCAACTAATCTGGTGACCCTCATACTCAGCACACCATCATCCCATTACCCATTCTGGAGAAACTATGTAGCCACCGTGTCATTATTCCACGTGGTGACCACCATGACATCGTCCCACGTAGTTTTCACAAACCATCCAGCTTTTTGCCAGGTTGTTAGCAGACTATTTATACTTGGACGATTGCAGTAAACAAAGAATAATCTTTAAATCCAAACACACACAACGTGAGGCATTTCTAAAGGAAGCACATGTGATGTCCGTTTTCCACCGCTAGATGGCAAACGTCTTACACAAATCTACACACGGTCCCAAGCCAGAGCTTGCAACAATGTACGGCTGGATATGACTTTAAAATCAGTAATATGTTGTGACAAATGGTTGAGAAATGAATGTACACGTCTATAGAAAGCCTGAAATAAACCAGAATTCTTAAAAACGACAAGTATCAGCCAGTAGAAAGATGCTTCATGTTTCAAACTGAGGTATGCATAGAGGCTGCTCGTATTAATGAAAGTAAATCCTCATTAGCAGGTGACCAGTGGTGGTATTTTACACAAACCTGCACTACAGCAGTGTAACATCAATCCATAAAGGATCAAATTCAAGTGTAAATGCCACAACACACCACGACAAACTATAAAGCAAGCCATGCATCATGTTATGACTGAATTATACAGGCAGCTGTGCAGATCTACACAAGGAAGATAACAGAACACAGCACAAACCAGCAGTTCATCACCATTTCAATGCAAACAATCATCTCACATGGATCCTAAGTTAATAAATGTAAAACAACACAGCTTACCTGTTAATATTCAGGTTGTATTAAGAGCTCATTGATAATTAATCCAGTGGTGACACGGTCCTTCAGTTTTACATCTTTAAAACTGTTTCAAAAAGCTAAAACTTATGTTTTTATCATCTTGACATTAGGATATAGTGTTTCATATAATAAAGATATGCTAACGTTAGTGTTCATGTACATAACGTTTAGTATTTTTGAATACAAACATGGCCTTAACGGACACAAACAACGAAAATGCGGATACGAAAGATGCAATGTGCTGCTTTTTATTCAAAAGAAAAGTGCACATAATTACTTTAAAATGATGCGTTTTACAATTATGCTGACCATAATCTGTATTCTTTATGAAGTGCTGTTACTACGTGTTCTAATTCTGCGCATGCGCAGTTCATGTGGTTTAAAAGTCTGCTAACCGACCTCACGGTAATGAAATTAAAAATAAGGGCGCAAATGCGTAAAAGTACAGTTTTTCTTTACGACTTTACTAAAGTAAAACAGTAACCCAAATTAAGATTGTCCTAGGAAGCTTTCCTCCCCCAAAAAAGGTTAATTGAGTACTGTACTCACATGTGCTAATAACTTATTAGCAGAATACCAGTAAACACGCTATCAGTCACCTGATAAAACACAGCTCTGAGTGTGAGCTCGGACTTTCTGGCCCAGTCCCACCATTATTTTTCTCCCCATTTCATCACCTTGGCAGAATAAAGTAGCCCCAGCTTCCCCCGAGACTTCTACCGAACTCTGACTTGCAAATGACAAGCATGGACACAAAAACCAATTGCCACCTGTCATTCACAGAGCCTCATAGCTGAGCCTTTGCACAAGAAATCAATTTCTCATGCTTTAAATGAGCCGCTGGGTGAGATTGTGAGGTGGCACAAGGAGCTTCTGTCAGGTGCTTCATATGAGATATAATACAGTTCTATTGATTTCTGGCATTAGGATTAGGGTAGGTGTGGGGGTCCCTGCTACAAAAACAGCATATGTTGGGGTTTGGATGCTGGTTTGCTAGTCAATTAGCTGGACAAAATGAATTGCATGTTTAAAACTGGTCCAGGTTGGTTTATGTTGGGTATTTCTGGTCTGGTGACGGTTTAGCTGCTGAACTTGTTGGCAAGGCTGGTTGACCAGCATACCAGTGTCGTAAACAGTATATGCTTTGCTGCTTTTCCAGCCTGAGTGTTTAGTAAAGATACAGCACTGGAACATGAACGTGTTTCCACATGAACTTCAGTAGGCCTACTCGTGCTTCTCCCAGAAGACAGCAGTGTGTGTGTGTGTGTGTGTTCAACTGCTACTATGTACAAGAATACTGATCTGTCATTAGTGCTTCATTAAAACGGTCTCACAGTGTTGCACTAAATCCTCACCGCACCTCGACTCAGTACAATCTTGAAAAGCCTTTTTATTCCTGACTACAATATTTTCAGTTTTTCATTTCAGTTCGGCAAAGCCTGAAATAAAGGACCTGGCCCGGCTGCTGCCTGGGTAGGTTTTGCATGTATCTGCAGGGTTCCATTCCACATGCATTTCGTCAGTCGGTGTCTCTAGAGTGTCCCAGTGTGAGGAGTTTTACAACATTACCTGATGCTAGCACAAATAGCCTGCAGCCCAAGAACACAATCCAACTAAAACCCTGAGGTGTTGACGTAGGTAAAACAATAAACATAACCGTAAAGGAGAGGAACAATCAACTATATTTTTAAGTTGTATGTCCAGTCTCAGTCTTTGCTTAAGTGCTGAATGTAAAGGTGAGTCTTTGGGTTCACAACAAAACCCTACAAACATCGAGATTCTCCTACTAAAATTTTATAAGAAATCAAACTTAACCCAAACCAGAATGCTGCCTCAGAAAACCTATAGTTACGAGAGAGCAGCTACAGCTATAGACGAAGGCCATCCAGTGATCACCCACAGAGAAACTCCAGCATCACTGGAACAGTATGCACAGGACATTACGTTCAGTTCACTCCCATCACGCCGGCCATAGAGATTCCTTTAAAACCACTCAGCGTTATGATACTGTTAAAGGTCACGAAGGAAAGTCCTGCAGGGGAAACGTCACATTCAGATAGACCGACTGAAGAAAAGGTCACAGGGTGAAAGTAAGGGAAAGTAAACCCCCTGCTAACTATCTCTGCTTCTATACAAAGCCAAGGCAAGCAATTAGCACTTCGGTGGTCCAGAGTCTATGGCTGTGAAAAGAAGGGAGACTTCTCTCGCTCTGTCTGTAACTAGTTCATTGTGGTAACGGAGGTGCTAAAGCTTTTGTCAGGTGAATCTTCTGTTTGTTATAGCCCAACAGTCAAGAACAAATGCCTACCAGCATGAAGGCTCTTCTGTGAATGGTTACTGTAGCTAACAACCGTACTGTGTAAGGAGCTCGCTGGCTTAGCTCATGTTGCTAACGTTATATATTGTTTTTAAAGCCAGAAATGCCTGGGTTTAAGCATGAAACTAACACTAATACAGCTAATGCTAGGTCATCCAGGTGTAAACCGAAGGCTTTGAACAAAAACTTAGTGTTGCTCTTTATTTTAATGTGTCTAAAGAAGACAGCTCTGGATGCTAAATAACTCCACGCTCTTGCTGCGCGTCTTCTGACAGCAGGTCAATTCATAGCTTGTTTGGTCTCAGTTTGGACCGCCTCATTACTTAGGAACCGAGTATGAACCGCGTGGCACAGTGAGAGCTCTGTAAAAAGATCGAGAAAGTGTGAGAGGGAAACGCATCATTAATTTTTTAAAACGTAGGAGGAAGAGATGTGAGAGAGAGAAAGAGAGAGACTGGTGAGGGATAAATTGCATCAGCTGAAGAAATTCAAAGATAAATTAACACTGACCCTCTCAAAGACTGTGGCTGATGGAGTCATAAAAGGCATATTTGAATCGTGGGCTTCTGAACGCATGAGCTAAATGTATTTCATCCAAATTATGTCAGAGTTCAGAACGTTTTATATAATATATAGATAGAGAGGCGGACAGAGACGAGGTTTAAGCTCCTACTTCACCAACACACCAATCTGTTTATCAAAACCGCCATGCACCGAGTTTAATAATATATCTTAATCGTTGATAGCACTATTATATTCAGTGGGAGCCAAAGGTGCTTTTGAAAGACCGCCAGTGAAAGCGCTTCCATTTGGATTTTCTTACAATGCATTCACTCCAGTTAAGGATTATGTTAGTCTGAGATTAACTGAGATGTTTTACACGCATTTGTGTGTTTAACCCACGTTTAGGGAGCTTTTCCTTTCCACTGCCACCCCAGGCTTGCTCAAAAAGGTCATGGAAAGTGACTACAGAAAAAGGGAATGGCTTTAAAGGAACTAAAGGTATGTTTGTATGAAAAGGAGGCACATTATAATTAGTTATAATGAACAGTGACCAGAAACAGATAAATGGTGGAAACATACACTCATGTACACTTAATGTAAAGAAGCGTTTTAAAATGTAAACAGTTCTAGTTGTGGACTCCATCCTGTAAACGAGCCAAACCTGGAAATGTGTCCATTATGTTCCAGATGCCCCTGAGGAGATGAGATAATTGATCACTTTTCATCTAATTGCACCCATTAAGCCTTAGATGTCTCTTTATCCAGTCCCACAATGCCCCAGTGCTCAGATCTAACACGCTTGCTTCAGCTCTGGAGGAACTGAAACAAACACTAACACGCTGGTTTACTGCTGTTAAAGGGCTTTAAAAATGTTTTTCTGTACTTGTTTTTGGTGGCTCTGTTTCTTTGTTCTTGGCTTTAATTTTGTTTTGGCTGGTTAAGTTTTTTCCTGTTTTTATACTACTTTTGGATAAGTGTCCTGCTCTTATTTTACATTATTAGTTTTTAATCATTTGGTTTGGCATTTGTATTTTTTTTTTCTTTAGATTTTCTTAGTTTTCCCTTCTTTTTTGTTTTTTTACTTGTTTTATCTAGATGGATGTTTCTTTTTCTCTGCTCTGATCTTGTTTTTTTTATTGTATTCTATACCTTTCCCCATCCATATATTAATTGTTTTGAATGGTTAAAATTTAAATATTTTTATTTCAGTTGTTTTGCACTTTTTGAGGCTGCGCAGGTTGTTACTATTTTTTTTTTACCTGTTCTTGCCGAGTATGATTTAATTTTCTTTTTTAAAACATAAATCTATAATATAATAGATCTAATATCTCTCTCTCTCTTTTTCTCTCTCTCTCTCTCTCTCACACACACACACACACACACACACACACACAAAAGTAAAAATAAATAAGATATAATAAATAAAATAAATAAAACTAAGTAAGTAAATAAACAAACAATAAATACACAAAAATAGAGTAAAAAAGAAAATTAAAAATAAAAATAAATAAATACACATACATTTGTACATACACATACATGTATACTACACAAAAATAAATAAATAAATAAAAAAAATAAAAAAAATCAGCCGGCATTATTTGAAGTGAGAAAACGAAAGAAAATAATTCAATTTAGAATAAAATCCTGCAATATAAATAGTTTTAATATTTTATATATTTTTAAATATAGACAGTGTTATAAATTATACATTTTTTACTTTCTTTTATATATTTAGGATTTAAAAAGTTTTTTTTCTTTACTTGTTTTGACTGCTTAAGTTTTTTCTTTTTGAACTAGATTTGGCTGGTTCCTATTTTTTTTTTTTAACTTATTTTGGTTTTCCAACGTAATGTTTTTCTGTTCATGTTCTGTCCTGTTACAGATGTACCCTCATGTGGAACAGAAACAGACTGGTAAATGAGCGGTCAATAATGAATATTCCGACGGTTGATTAGCTTCATTAGCCTTATATACTGCTCATCAGCTTAGCATTAGCTCTCATCAGCATGGTAACTGATTAGAAAAACTTTCGTGCGGCTATAATTGGAATTAAGTGCAGTTCACACTTTGGGGATCTTCTGGACCCGTGTTCACCCTCCCGTATAAAATGTGTAGAGACGAGATAATCAATTGTTGGTTCACAGACCTCGAGGGCCACTTCAGATCCGTCAGGAGTAAATGTGAAGGTGCATAAATTGTTCAATTAGCTGCGTGTGATTGCAGGTGAGAGTTTAGAGATTGGAGTAAACCACTTTCTGAATAACAATGAAGCGTTACTGCAGTACGGACACGTCAGTTTCATTAGCTCTGCTTTCGCTTCATTATTAATTCTTGTCATTTTCCCTTGAATCAGCCTCCGGAGGCTAAATGAATCTGTCATAAGTGCATTGATTGTTGAAGGCGAGGTTGAAAAGCCATTAGAGGAATTATTAGCCGATCCTCAGGCTTAATTGACTCGTGTGGAAACAAGCCGCGACTTTGCTTAATCAATGCAAATTCACAACAAGATGTCGGCAATGTGTTCAGTACCTAAAAATATGCAAATTAACTCCTTATTCAAGCCATTCGAGCAAATTCCAACACAAACACGACCCAAACACCTTCAACCAACTACAGAAAATATGCATAAAAATATTTTGCCGCAGTTTGTTCGGATATCGGTACAAGTGATTACAGATGTGCTTTGGTTTCCTATTTTTAACCTTCTGTTATAACTTATCAGGCTTTTGGAAGGTTTATGTTTCTAGAAAGAACCATTTATACTTAAAGAACCATCCAAAAGATTTTGCTTTACCCCCCTTTTTGAGGTCAGGGTGGGAAAGGGATTGGAGCCTTACCCAGAATTCACTGGGTGCAGGCAGAGGTACACCCTGGACAGAGCACCAGTCCATCATATTGTTTCATAAATGCATCACCCACTGGTCCATTGTTAAAAGCCTCAGGAACTCCAGCAGCTCCAACTGGAGCTTCTTATACAAGATCTATAATACTGAATGTTATACAGTGCTATAAATCTTTTTCATTCTTACATCCATCCTTAACATTCTATAAGATATTATTGGTGCTACAGCATAGTTTCCTATCATCTTTCATTAAGTTTTTAAAATATTGTATTGTATATACATTCTAAATACATTTGCAGGGTCAACTGGTGTCTCTAAATTGTCCCATTGTGTGAGTGTATTAGTAGTAGTATTATTACTGTTCTTATTGTTTTTATTATTATTACTATTGTTATTGTTAATATGTTATTATTGTTGGTTTTGTTGTTATTATTTGTATTATTATTATTATTATTATTAGTAGTAGTAGTAGTAGTAGTATTGATATTATTATTAGTAATAGTACAAGTAGTAGTAGTAGTAGTAGTAGTAATATTGCTAATATTATTATTATTAGTAGTAGTAGTAGTAGTAGTAGTAGTAGTATTATTATTATTATTATTATTATTTGTGGTATTTTTGATAATTTGTATTATATATTAATTATATATAAATTTTTATTATATATTAATAAAATTCATAATAATTAATATAGACATATAAAACTAATATATTAGTAATAATTATTATTATTATTGGTAGTAGTAATTTATATATATATATATATATATATATATATATATATATATATATATATATAAATAATAATAATAATAATAATAATAATAATAGCAATGATAATTAAAATAAATAAATAAATAATAATAATAACAGTAATAATAGTGCCAATAAAAACAATAACAAAAATACCACAAATAATAATACTACCAATACCTATAATAATAATAATAATAATAATAATAATAATAATAATAATAATAATAATAATAAAATAAATAAATAAATAAATAATAATAATAGTAATAATAATGCCAATAAAAATACTAACAAAAATACCACAAATAATAATAATATCAATAATAATAATAATAATATAATAATTATTTGTGGTATTTTTGTTATTATTGTTATTGCCATTATTGTTACTATTATTTTATTTATTTATTTATTTATTTATTTGGTATTATTATTATAGTTTTTATTATTATTATTATTATTATTATTATTATTGCTATTATTATTATTATTATTATTATTATTATTATTATTATTATTTGTGGTATTTTTGTTAATTTTCATTATATATTAATTATATAAATAAATGTTTATTATATATTAATAAAATTCATAATTAATATAGATATATATAACTAATATATTAGTAATAATTATTATTATTACTAGCAATTTATATATATATATTTTATATTTATATAATATAATAATAATAGTAATTAGTGCCAATAAAAATAATAACAAAAATAGCACAAATAATAATAATAATAATAATAATAGCAATAAAATAAATAAATAAATAATAATAGTAATATTAATGCCAATAAAAATAATAACAAAAATACCACAAATAATAATAATAGCAATAATAATAGCAATAATAATAATAATAATTATTATTATTATTATTATTATTATTATTATTATTTGTGGTATTTTTGTTATTATTTTACAAATAATAACAAAAATACCACAAATAATAATAATAGCAATAATAATAGCAATAATAATAATAATTATTATTATTATTATTATTATTATTATTATTATTTGTGGTATTTTTGTTATTATTTTTATTGCCATTATTGTTACTATTATTTTATTTATTTATTTATTTATTTGGTATTATTGTTATAGTTTGTATTATTATTATTATTATTATTATTATTATTATTGCTATTATTATATATTGTCAAGAATTCCACATGTTAACGTGTCCAATCGGAGAGATCCTGGGCTTTGTGAGGAGGCTTTCCCAGCAGTGTGTTGGCAGCACTGTAAGCTCATTAGAGTGGCACGAGCAGCGTTAGCATCCCAGAGGAGAGGCTTAGCTGCCAGAGACTCTCCGTCCCTGGATACCAGGAGCTTCAAGAGCAGAGAGAAACTCTCCACTTCACGCCTGTTATTCCGACTCTGGCTGGGAGATCGTTGGTGATAAAATGCCACCAGGATTAGAAAGGCATGATGGACTGAGCTAAAGCTCACAAAGCTGGGTGAATGAATCAGCTTTCTCCTTTAAGAACCAAGCTTGTAAACAAGGCACGGGTCCAAATAGGAACACCAATAGGGTCAGTTAGCGTGATCCTGAATTGTACTGCTGGCATATAGTCACACATTGAGCAGATGCTTACTCAAGGTGACTGGTTAAGGATTATGAAATTACACTCTACTGGGAGAGATTTTAGGAAACAATTAGTCCCATGACTGGACTACAAAGAGTTTCAGTGATGAACCACCACTGAGATCCGATCTCGATTTAGTCCAAGAAATGATCTCGATCACACTATACTAATTTACGTGAGACTGTGCCCTTCGACATTCAGATATAGTAATATTTATTCCTATAAGTCCTCGGTTCTGTTTAAAAGTGAATGAAAACTGAATGAGCTCGACAGATTATCTGGCCCGATCAAAAGCAGAGAAAATCTGAGCTTTATCAGTCCTGATGGTGCTGCTGTTAGCCATATCTAATCCTCATCCTAAATGGCTGCCAGGGTGGAGTTTGGTATGTTCTCCCCCATCCGTGTGGGATACAGTATATGAATGGCAGAACCACCAGACCAGGCTCCCATATAACACCAACGAGCGCCGGCCAGTATGCAGTTTTTGGCTTCTGTGCGAGTACACCACTTGACTTTAAAATTTCGTGTTAAGAGAATATCCCTTGTTGTCTCCATGACAACCCAAAGTAAGCCCTATCCAACCAGGCTTAACGCCCTGCGGCAGCGTCACGAAATCCATCCAGCACCACATCCTACAGCGGCGCGTTCACAGCTAATTCCCAACTGATCCCGTTCCCCCACTGGTCTCAAAGTCTGCTTGATCCCCACCTGCAGTGAAGTAAGACTGAGTTCAGAAGAGTTTAGGAACAAAATATTTAACAGTGCACTCAGTCAGAGAGGAAAGGAGAGGCACCGGTGACGTAAGGTGGCGTGATCTGGAATCTGTTAGACCTCGGTTGTAGAGTTGTGGTCCTGTTTACATTTACATTTACAGCATTTAGCAGACGCCCTTATCCAGAGCGACTTACAATTGGTACAGTCTTACAATCCAAGCAATTGTGGGTTAAGGGTCTTGCTCAAGGACCCAACAGTGGCAGCTTGGCAGAAGTGGGATTTGAACTCTGGACCTTCAGGTTCAGTTCCTTAACCGCTAGGCCAGCACAGTCCCCATACATACAAGGACTTATAGAAACCTATCGAGTAGTTCAGTTAGATAGAGTTGGTATCGGTACTTGGTATCGGCAGATACTTGAACATCAGGTATCGGTATCAGGAGGGAAAAAGTGGCATCCCTATTATTATTATTATTATTATTATTATTATTATTATTATTATTATTATTATCATCATTATCCCCATGTCATTTGCCAGAGCAACACAAAATGAGGACCAATGCAAACCCAGGATGGATCCATTGAGGATCAGAGCTATTGCCCAACACTGGATCCTGGGATTTGAACCAATAACCTTCCCATCAAAAGCACAGCTTTGACTTCTTCAGCCCCCGAAGCCATGCAACAATGCCTATATTTATAGGATCATTAAAATGCAGCAACATTAAACCAGAACGTTCTCATCCCACACGTCCCACGATGCAACCCAGTGTGCTAAACTAAGACGAAGAACCGGCGAGCGCACGGCAAACTCTGGTTTCCAGGCTACAGTTGCTACGGTGGTTATTAGCACACGTATGTACACACAAACACACGCATTCTTCCCGGCTTAAAAGAGTAGCGCGAGCACACACTTCAAAAACGCGAACTGTTTGAGCATAGCCGTGTTGGCACGCTTCTCGCTGTTTACTCTGGTGCCCACGACCTCGCTCCCGGTCCATCGAGCATAAAATCACACTTCCTGTACGGACCGCGGAAGGTCACTGGAACCAGAACCCGCTCCCTCAATTATCTATTTTCGCTCCCTCACACTTTTAATGCCGCGCTTCTCGCAAGAGAACGCACTAATGAGCGTGAAAGTCCAGCTTCGTAGCAATTAGCAATACTTATACATGCACACGAACTTTATTAGGAGTTGAACAGCTGTTCGACTGCTCGTTAACACAAATATCTAAATCAGCCAATCACATGGCAGTGCTTCAGTGCAGGTAGGTATGTAGACATGAGCAAGACGAGCTGCTGAAGTTCAAACAGAGCATCAGAATGAGGAAGAAAGGTGAAGTGACTTTGAACATGCCATGGTTGTTGGTGCTAGACAGGCTTGTCTGAGTATTTCAGAAAGTTTAATTCTTAAACAGTGGGGCAAAAAAGTATTTAGTCAGCCACTGATTGTGCAAGTTCTCCTACTTAGAAAGATGAGAGAGGTCTGTAATTTTCATCATAGCTACACTTCAACTATGAGAGACAAAATGAGGGAAAAAAAACATCCAGGAAATCACACTGTAGATTTTTAAAGAATTTAATTGTAAATTATGGTGGAAAATAAGTATTTGGTCAATAATAAAAGTTCAACTCAATACTTTGTAACATAACCTTTGTTGGCAATGACAGAAGATCAAACATTTCCTGTAAGTCTTCACCAGGTTGACACACACTGTAGCTGGTATTTTGGCCCATTCCTCCATGCAGATCTCCTCCAGAGCAGTGATGTTTTGGGGCAACACGGACTTTTAACTCACAAATGTTCTATAAGGCTGAGGTCTGGAGACTGGCTAGGCCACTCCAGGACCTTGAAATTCTTTTTATGGAGCCACTCCTTCGTTGCCCGAGCGGTGTGTTTGGGATCATTGTCATGCTGAAAGACCCAGCCACGTTCCATCTTCAATGCTCTCACTGATGGAAGGAGGTTTTGGCTTAAAATCTCACGATACATGGGCCCGTTCATTCTTCCCTTAACAGTCGTCCTCTCCCTCTGCAGAAAAACAGCCCCAAAGCATGATGTTTCCACCCCCATGCTTCACAGTAGGTATGGTGCAACTCAGCATTCTTCTTCCTCCAGTTGAGCTTTTACCAGAAAGTTCTATTTTGGTTTCATCTGACCACATGATATTCTCCCAATCCTCCTCTGGATCATCCATATGCTCTCTAGTAAACTTCAGGCGCGGCGTGTCACGGTACTGCACATGCGAGCGCGCGGCAGAGACAACGGCGTGCGCGACGCCGGCCACCATACCGGGCATGCGCAGCATGACCTGGACGCGAAAACATGGAACGGGGCTGAGGAGCAGCGAGGCGTTCCCTTTAAACACAGCGCGGGCGGTGGCAACGGCCTCCCGCACAAAGCGCAAAGAAAAGAACTTTAAATAAAGAAGCGGGCCGGGCAAGGGGATAAGAGGGAGTGCTCCAGCTGCCGCAGCAGCGAGTCTAACGCCCCAGAGGGCGCCAGCGAGCCG
>JAJAGP010007243.1:0-14840 GCA_025084515.1 Ancistrus triradiatus | reverse complement strand
CAATGAAGGATCCATATATCGTGTACTATTGTAGTGCTTCACTGATATACACAAATCCACAGGTTCATCTTTAGAATGCCAGGTTAATCAAACCTAAATCTGATATTCTTGTTGGACTGGTGCTGTGTATGTCACCCACCAGGGGCCACGCTCACCTCGAGCTGTTCAGCCTGTGGTTTGTATCTTGTGGTTAAACCCTCTGACGTCAGCGGGCTGCACTTTTCCACTTGTGGTAGTGCTTTACACCTTTAGCCTGCATTCTGTGCAGTGTGGTTTATTGTCGTGATGAAAACTAACTATTTATTAACAGCTTCTAAAACATTTTTCTAATACACAGATCTTTCTGATGCATGTAACGTTTTGGCCGTGTCTTTATCTTTGTGGGTGAAACAGAAAGATGAAACAGACCTCAACATGTTCCTAAATCCTCCATATCTAATTTACTGTACAGATATAAACAGCTCACAACCTCATATTCTTTGTTTCTATTTCTATCCATCTCATTCAGCTCAGTGCTGCTCAGCTCAATCACACTTTGATAGCTGATCTCGAAATCTTTACTTCTGGATCATTTTAACCAACGGCAGGATATGATCAAATAAAGCAGGTTTTAATCCCTACTTCTATATGGGAACAGGACATAAATACTAGTCTTTGCTGCTTGTAATGATCTGAATCTGAATTTGGAAGTCCTACCTGAATTCTTGGTCCTTATCTTCTTCATAGAGCTGCTGTACTGAATCGGTTTATCAGTATCTGCATGTGTACAGACGTCCACATTAGCATAAATGACCTTGGTTATCACATCTGTGGGACTGTGGTAGCCTAGTGGTTACTGGACTCTGGACCAGAAGGTCGAGGGTTCAAATCCCACCTCTGCCAAGCTGCCACTGATGGGTCCTTGAGCAAGGCCCTTAACCCACAATTGCTTGGATTGTAAGATTGTACCAATTGTAAGTTTCTCTGGAGAAGGGCGTCTGCTAAATGCTGTAAATGTAAATCTGTCTCGTCTCTGTCCATCTTAATCAGCCAAAGAGGTCTCAGACTGGAATCGAAGTCTGAACCTTCTCTTAGTATCCCCTGTGTACGAGGTACTGATGTTATAACAGGAAGCAAGCCTGAGACTTTCACGCAGACACGTTCTCGGTGTGAACACCACCCTCTATACCTTTTATTCGGAGACCTAGACGTCGTCTTACATGTGACCCACGCAGCAAATGGTTTATTCATTGTTGTATGATTTAATAATCTTTATCTAAAACCTACTTTCAAAATGAATAACAAAGCTATCAAGCGTCACATGACTTTTAGCTCACAGACATCTTTGTAATCCAAGGGCAGGCTGATTAGTAGTTGGAGTTTGGAGGTCTGTGTGAGGCAGGTCGATTTCTGAAAGTTCATAGCGTGGAGAGGGAAAATGACCAGGGCATCCGGAGCACCTTTCCTTCAGCCTGGTTCTTTTCTTAATTGCATAGTTTGGAGATTGGAAGGATCTTGGGATGGTTCAAAACCATTGCCCTGACACTCTGATGAAAATACCCCTGTGACCTCAGTCTCTCTGAGCCGGCTGAATGTTTATGAACATCTTTAGATCAGCCACAGGTTCTCAAACAGCCAGCTCACTCTTGAGGTTTCAAGATGGGGCCCTGTAGAAGGCAGCCATCAGTCCTCCTTAGTTCAGGTGGTACTCTGCTACTAATGTCTGGAATGTAAAGGCAAAATCTGAAACGCTGCGATGTCCCTGCTGTCTGGCTGCTTCTTAGTCTATGACTTTGTGTTCGAACACCTTTCTCATCTCATTGCTGAAGAGTTAGAGCAGGGGCAGTTATTGGTCCCAGGCTGATGTGGCCCAGGATAATGTCTTCTCTGTCAGAGCTGAATTTGGAGGTGTTCCTGACTAGTCCATTGTGATGCAGCGTTGACAGATCTAGGGGTGGTTTGATGATTGGGATTGCTGGATCTTACATGGAAGCCTTAACCTGCTGATACTCCTTAAGCTTGACAATATCTCCTCCAACATCTGCTCATGACGGCCAACAACTGCATGCTGATTCATCAGGGCAGAGTGAAGCTGTTGCTGTAACTTTGTTCTGGTGTTCAAGCTGTGGTTGTTGTATTGCTGCTTCATGGCACTTCCCACTGAGCTACTCAGAAAGTGGAGCTGGACCCAAGTGCAGAGCACAAAGGAAACATTACAAGGAAATAAAGTGCAAAACAAACTTTACTTCACAAATGGTTCAGTGTAAACTAACATAAACTACCACACAGGCAGGGCTTAAATAGGGGTCGACACAGGTGAAGGGAACCATGGGTAACACCAATAACCACTGTAGAGAAAGTGGAGGGATCTGGATCCAGAAAGGGTTTTTAAAGAACAAGAAAAAAACAGGTGTAAAATATTACAGATCAGGCAACACCAGTTCACAGATCCATTGTACAGGTAAAGTGCAGCGTGTGTCATTCCAGTTATTCAGATTGTTATCAGTAGAAACAGTCGCACAGTCCTCTCCTCCGTGACAGTCACTCGGTTCACCTACCATCCAGAACCTAGGATTAACAGAGAGCGTGTCGAATAAAGACTGATCCTTGTTTAAAAGTAAATAATACAGGTTGTGATACTCACTGAATGCTTATTGGGGATTCATCCACCCACATCCAAATCCCTTCTGATTTTGTGTCACTTAAACCGATCCAGGCGTTTATCTTTAAGCTCTGGATGAACTCCTGGAACAAAGGAGAATGTCATTCGAAGAAGTAAATGCTAGCAGAGTTCAGCTTCTTCTCTGGGTTCCTCTTACCTGTTCCTCTCTGCTGTTGATGATCACCAGGTCTGCTCCTCTCCCTCTGCAGTCCTGCCTGCTCTCACGCCAAGTGTTTTTAGTGGTAGAGATGTAGTAACAACTACTGCCAAATTTCTTCCAGCTTTCTACATTGAGAAAGTTTAACACAGCACATGCTAGTCTTATGTTATTAGTTTGAATAAATCCTGTGTTAGTGTAAAATGCTGTTTCACTTATCAAGCCTTGTCTTCAAGTCATTATATAGCTTCTCTAGCTTTGTGTTTCTCTCAGTTAGATGGATACAGGTGTGTTTATCTGCTTTCTTCCTCCTCATACAGGATCTCATAACGCCTCTCTAACTGCTGTCTGTCTTCAGTCAGGTTTGTGCTGTTGAACTTGAGGTTTTCTCTTTCTTCAGTCAGGTTTGTGATGCTGAACTTGAGGATCTCTCTTTCTGCAGTAATATTTGCTTGTAAAGATTTGATGGTTTGGGACTGATGCTCTTTCACCTCTTTCACATTAAAATCTGCATTAAACAAAGAGTTTTACTTTAAGTATTTACTTTAAGTATTTACTTTGTAAGTTACATAGCCAAAATACAGTATGTGGATACTCCTACTACATTAATTAGGAGGTTCATCTGTTGCAGCCACATTCATAAAATCAGGCTCAGAGTCATGCAGTATCCAGATATGAACACTGCCCGGGTCAGCCTGGAAAGTTGTAATGGTGTGGTAGGCAGGAGACAAACGCGGGCAGTAGAAAAGAGAACTCGAGGCGAAGATAACAGGTAACAATCACTTGGTTTTTTATTTATGGAGCTATTTGAACGAGGTGGGAACCTTGTTGTGTAGCGGCGTGAATGTGAATGAGTGGTGGTATATGTATGGTAGCGGAGGGAGGTCGGAAACGGGAACAGGTGCAGGTGATCAGTAG
Organism: Ancistrus triradiatus; assembly: GCA_025084515.1. NCBI lineage: Eukaryota > Metazoa > Chordata > Actinopteri > Siluriformes > Loricariidae > Ancistrus > Ancistrus triradiatus. The sequence continues at coordinate 11,124 of JAJAGP010007243.1, read as the reverse complement.
ACAGGCGAGGACGAGCGTGGTAGATTGCATGTGTCGGGAGCGGCGCTAGTAGGGGGCGTGACAGTACCCCGCCTCGAAGGACCGGGCGGAGCGGGGGGCCGGCCAGTCGGGCCGTGCGGCGTGGAACTCCTGGATGAGGAGAGGGTCCAGAACGTCAGCAGTGTCCACCCAGCAGTTCTCTTCGGGGCCGTAGCCCTCCCACTGCACCAAGTATTGGAGGCGCGTACCTCGCCGGCGAGAGTCCAGGAGGCGGTGGACCGTGTAAGTGTCCGACGGGCCGGCGAGCGGGGGCTGTGCCACAGGAGAGGCCTCCGCCAGCGGGCCAGGGGTCCAGGGTTTCAGCAGCGAGACATGGAATGAGGGAGAGATGCGTATGTGAGAAGGCAATTGCAATTTGTATGTGACGTCATTGACGTGGCTAACGACCTTATAGGGACCCAGGAATAGAGGAGAAAACGGGGTACTTCCCTGACTGTTGCGCAGTCCACGGATCGACAGCCAGACGCGGTCCCCTGGTTGAAAGACGGGCGCAGAGCGACGGCGGCGGTCAGCGTGCCTCTTGTACCGATGGATGGCTTGGTCGATTCTGAGGTGGACCTGACACCAGACGTCCTCGCTGCGGCGGAACCAGCCATCCACGGCTGGGGCATCCGAAGGCGTGGAGTCCCATGGCACGAACGGAGGTTGGAAGCCCAGGATGCATTGGAATGGTGTGAGCCCGGTGGAGGAATGACGGAGGGAGTTCTGGGCTATCTCTGCCCATGGAAGGAATTGAGACCAGTCGTGGGGGTTGTGCATGCAATAGCACCTGAGGAATTTCTTGAGTTCCTGATTTGATTGCTCACACTGCCCGTTCGTCTGTGGATGATAGCCCGAGGAGAGACTGACTGTGGAGCCCAGCTTATTAACGAAAGCCCGCCTGAACTGAGGCCCTCGATCTGAGAGGATGTCCTCAGGGATGCCGAAGTTACAGAAGACATGTTCGAACAGGCACTCTGCTGTCTGGAGCGCGGTGGCGAGCTTCGGAAGCGGGACGAAGCGGACGGCGCGGGAGAAGCGGTCAATCACCGAGAGGATGGCAGTGTGTCCTCGGGAGGAAGGGAGGTCCGTGACGAAATCGAGGGCTATGTGGGACCAGGGTCTTTGCGGCACGGGCAGAGGATGGAGCAGGCCGGACGTAGGGGCGCGAGGGGTTTGGGCTTGAGCGCAAGTGTTGCAGGAGGCCCACACAAGCGATGTACGTCCGGCGCAGTTTTTCCCACCGTAGTGTGCTGCAAGAGTTGGTAGGTCCGGGTCTCTCCAGGATGGCCCGAACACAGGGAAAGGTGAGCCCAGGCGAGGAGGCGGTCGCGGAGGTCCGCGGGCACAAACCTTTTGTCCGGCTGGCAATTAGATGGAACGCGCGTTTGGGAGAGCCTTTCATCCAGTTCGCGGTCAAAGTCCCATCGTATAGCGCCTATGGTGCATGAGGCTGGGAGAATGGTCGTGGGTGCTTCAGGAGAGGCCGGGTCGGGGTCGAGACTGCGAGACAGCGCGTCTGCTTTTGTGTTCTTTGATCCTGGGCGAAAAGTGATGGTGAACTTGAAGCGGGAGAAAAAGAGAGACCAACGGGCTTGGCGGGCATTGAGACGCTTGGCTGAGCGGATATATTCCAGATTTTTGTGGTCTGTAAGGACCGTGAAGGGATGTTTGGATCCCTCGAGCCAGTGTCGCCACTCTTCCAAGGCCAGCTTGATCGCCAGCAGTTCGCGGTCTCCTACATCATAGTTGCGTTCTGCTGGCGTGAGTTTGTGTGAGAAGAACGCCTCGGGATGCAGCTTGGGGGGCACGCCGAGACGCTGCGAAAGAACGGCGCCCACTCCCACAGACGATGCGTCAACCTCCAGGATGAAGGGATGTTCCAGATCGGGATGACCCAGGATAGGAGCGCGTGCGAAGGTAGACTTGAGTTCAACGAAGGCCCGCTCGGCGTCGGAGTTCCAGCGGAGAGAACGAGGTCTGCCTTGCAGAAGCGCGGTGAGGGGCGCCACCGTGCGGCTGAAGTTCCTGATGAACCGGCAATAGAAATTAGCGAATCCCAGGAAACGCTGCAGTTGCTTGATGGACCCTAGCAAGGGCCAGTCGAGAACGGCGGAGAGTTTAGCATCATCCATGGCCACCCCGGAGGGAGAGATCACATAACCCAGATAACGCACCGACTGGGTGTAAAAGGCGCACTTCTCACCCTTGACCCGAAGATGGTGGAGCCGGAGTCTCTCGAGCACCTGGCGGACGTGTGTGATGTGGGTGGCGAAGTCAGGCGAGTAGACCAGAATGTCGTCCAGGTACACTGTTACGAACTGGCCAAGCATGTCACGAAGTACATCATTTATAAACGCTTGGAAGAAAGAGGGAGCGTTTGCCAGACCGAAGGGCATGACCAGATATTCATAATGTCCAGTGCTGGTGCTGAAAGCGGTCTTCCATTCATCCCCTTCTCTGACACGGACCAGATTGTATGCATTGCGGAGGTCTAACTTGGTAAACCAACGTGCCGTGCGAAGCTGTTCAAGGGCTGAGGGTACCAGAGGAAGCGGGTAGGCGTAACTGCGAGAGATGCGATTGAGTTCCCTGTAATCGATAATCGAGGTCACAGGCAGGGCGGAGGTGCCGGTCCGAGCCGCAGTAGCAACAGAGACCCAGTTCGAAACGGCGACGACGTTCCTCAGAGGAAAGCTGAGTGCGGGCGACCTCCATGGGCTCCGCTGGAGGCGAGAGATCACGGGCGTCAGGTGAAACGACTCGGGAGGTTGGACGAGGAACAGAGGCGAGTCGTGGAGCGAGGAGCTTGTCCAGTCGGATGGTGAGGGTGATAAGTTCGTCCAGGGACAGGTCGAGATCGCGCCCTGCCAATTCCCTCCTGAGGTCGGGGCGCATCCCTTGGCGGAAGGCAGCGAGAAGGGCAGGAGTGTTCCATCCGCTTTGAGCTGCCAGGGTACGGAATTGGAGGGCGTAGTCGGCGGCCGAGCGACGGCCCTGTCGCAGAGTGAACAGGACATCACCGGTGGTTCTTCCCTCGCGGGGATGCTGAAAAACGGCGCGGAAGGCTGTCAGAAACCTCGTGTAATCCTTAGCCTCTTCGCCTTGCTGGGACCAGATGGCGGTGGCCCAATCCAAGGCTCGTCCGGAGAGGAGGGACACTATCAAGGCGATACGGGAGGCGTCGGACCCTGGTGGTGACTGGGCGAAGCATAACTCGCACTGTAAGATGAACCCCTCACAACGATCCGGGTCGCCGTCATATTTACCCGGCAGAGCGATTCTGAAGGCTGACTGTTGTTCCCGTGGAGGACTGGGAGGAAGTGGAACGGAGGAGGGTGGCACCACGGCGGCAGGTGGCGTCAGCTGAGTGACACGCAGGGTGAGCTCCTCGACCGAAGGGACCAGCGTGCCGAGCGAGCGTTGGTTGTCCGCCAGGATAGACACCGCCTGAGCCACTTCCTGGAGCTGCGAACGGAGTTCGGCGATCTGCTCTGCCGAACCCGCGGCGGGGCTGGGGCTACTAGCCGCTGTCTCCATGTACAGGCTACACAAACTGTAATGGCGCGGTAGGCAGGAGACAAACGCGGGCAGTAGAAAAGAGAACTCGAGGCGAAGATGACAGGTAACAATCACTTGGTTTTTTATTTATGGAGCTATTTGAACGAGTTGGGAACCTTGTTGTGTAGCGGCGTGAATGTGAATGAGTGGTGGTATATGTATGGTAGCGGAGGGAGGTCGGAAACGGGAACAGGTGCAGGTGATCAGTAGACAGGCGAGGACGAGCGTGGTAGATTGCGTGTGTCGGGAGCGGTGCTGGTAGGGGGCGTGACAAAAGTACACAATCTCACAGCCCCTTGGTTGTAGCACTCATGAATGAGTTCCAAACTGTCTTAAGAATTAACATCAGCAGAAGAGCTGTACAGGAGCTTCATGGATTGAGTTCTACTGTTCTAAGATCTCCATGAGCAATGGTAAGAGCTGTGTGTGGTGCAGAACAGACTAGACACTTTATCTATAGTGATGAATCGTGCTTCATCGTCACTCATTATGATGAGACAGTTTTGGTTTGGGGAACACCAGGGGACAGTCTTCTGTCTGAAATGGCTTAAGAGCCCTGACCTCAAGCTCAACCAACAGTGGAGTTTCAGATGCTGACATACTCACAGCTGATGAGCAGCACTATGTTGGTAACCAGCAGGATTAAACACAGCAGTCCCAAAATCACTGCAGCCAGTCTGGAGCATCTCAGTCCTGTTTCAGTCAACAAAATACAATTGTTTATTTTTTAAATGTGAACAAAGCATTTATAAAGTTGTTATTTATGTCGCTTACAGCTGTGAAACTACAATGAAGGATCCATATATCGTGTACTATTGTAGTGCTTCACTGATATACACAAATCCACAGGTTCATCTTTAGAATGCCAGGTTAATCAAACCTAAAACTGATATTCTTGCTGGACTGGTGCTGTGTATGTCACCCACCAGGGGCCACTCTCTCCTCGAGCTGTTCAGCCTGTGGTTTGTATCTTGTGGTTAAACCCTCTGACGTCAGCGGGCTGCACTTTTCCACTTGTGGTAGTGCTTTACACCTTTAGCCTGCATTCTGTGCAGTGTAGTTTATTGTCGTGATGAAAACTAACTCTTTATTAACAGCTTATAAAACATTTTTCTAATACACAGATCTTTCTGATGCATGTAACGTTTTGGCCGTGCCTGTATCTTTGTGAGTGAAACAGAAAGATGAAACAGACCTCAGCATGTTCCTAAATCCTCCATATCTGATTTACAGTACAGATATAAACAGCTCACAACCTCATATTCTTTGTTTCTATTTCCATCCATCTCATTCAGCTTAGTGCTGCTCAGCTCAATCACACTCTGGTAGCTGATATCGAAATCTTTACTTCTGGATCATTTTAACCACTGACAGGATTATGATAAATAAAGCAAGTTTTTAAGTCTTTCTGTCATATGTGACAGGGACCATTAAAACTAATCTGTGCTGGTGTAATGATATGAATCTGAATTTGGAAGTCCCTACCTGAATTCTCGGTCCTATCTTTCATAGAGCTGCTGTACTGAATCGGTTTCAGTATTTGCATCTCTACAGACGTCCACATTAGCATATAAATGCCCCTTGGTTATCACAATTTGTTCGTCTCTGTCCATCTCAATCAGCCAAAGAGGGTCTCAGACTGGAATCGAGTCTGAAACCCTCTCTTAGTATCTCGGTGACGAGGTATTTGATGTTCTATAACAGGAAGCAACTGAGCCTTTTCACGCAGACCACATGATCTTGGTGTGGAACCACGCCCTCTATACGTTTTATCGGAGACCTTGACGTCGTCTTAATGTGACCACACGCAGCAAAGGGTTTATTTCCATGTTGATGACTTAATAATCTTTATCCTAAAAGGTACTTTCTGAATGAATATCAGAGCTATCAAGCGTCATATGACTTTTAGCTCACAGGTTAGTGGTAATCCAAGGGCAGGCTGATTAAGTAGTTGGAGTTTTGGAGGGTCTGTGTGAGGCAGGGCGATTTCTGAAAGTTTCATAGCGAGGGGAGAGGGGAAGGACCAGGGAATCCGGGCACCTTTCCTTCAGCCTGGTTCTTTCCTAATGGCATGGTCTGGAGATTGGAAGGATCTTGTATGGTCCAAAAAACCGTTTCCCTGACACTATGTGAAAATTACCCTGTGACTCAGTCTCTGGAAACCTATTGCCGGCTTGAATGTTTATTGAACGTCTTTAGATCAGCCACAGGTTGTCAAACAGCCAGATCACTCTTGAGGTTTCAAGATGGGGCCCTGTAGAAGGCAGCCATCAGTCCTCCTTAGTTCAGGTGGTACTCTGCTACTAATGTCTGGAATGTAAAGGCAAAATCTGAAACGCTGTGATGTCCCTGCTGGCTGGCTGCTTCTTAGTCTATAACTTTGTGTTCGAACACTTTTCTCATCTCATTGCTGAAGAGTTAGAGCAGGGGCAGTTATTGGTCCCAGGCTGATGTGGCCCAGGATAATGTCTTTTCTGTCAGAGCTGAATTTGGAGGTGTTCCTGACTAATCCATTGTGATGCAGCGTTGAGAGATCTAGGGGTGGTTTGATGATTGGGATTGCTGGATCTTACATGGAAGCCTTAACCTGCTGATACTCCTTAAGCTTGACAATATCTCCTCCAACATCTGCTCATGACGGCCAACAACTGCATGCTGATTCATCAGGGCAGAGTGAAGCTGTTGCTGTAACTTTGTTCTGGTGTTTAAGCTGTGGTTGTTGTATTGCTGCTTCATGGCACGTCCCACTGAGCTACTCAGAAAGTGGAGCTGGACCCAAGTGCAGAGCACAAAGGAAACATTACAAGGAAATAAAGTGCAAAACAAACTTTACTTCACAAATGGTTCAGTATAAACTAACAAACTACCACACAGGCAGGACATAAATAGGGGTCGACACAGGTGAAGGGAACCATGGGTAACACCAATAACCACTGTAGAGAAAGTGGAGGGATCTGGATCCAGAAAGGGTTTTTAAAGAACAAGAAAAAACAGGTGTAAAATATTACAGATCAGGCAACACCAGTTCACAGATCCATTGTACAGTTAAAGTGCAGCGTGTGTCATTCCAGTTATTCAGATTGTTATCAGTAGAAACAGTTGCACAGTCCTCTCCTCCATGATAGTCACTCGGTTCACCTACCATCCAGAACCTGGGATTAACAGAGGGTGTGTAGAATAAAGATTGATCCTTGTTTAAAAATAAATAATACAGGTTGTGATACTCACTGAATGCTTATTGGGGATTCATCCACCCACATCCAGATCCCTTCTGATTTTGTGTCACTTAAACCGATCCAGGCGTTTATCTTTAAGCTCTGAAGGAACTCCTGGAACAAAAGAGAATGTCATTCGAATAAGTAAATGCTAGCAGAGTTCAGCTTCTTCTCTGGGTTCCTCTTACCTGTTCCTCTCTGCTGTTGATGATCACCAGGTCTGCTCCTCTCCCTCTGCAGTCCTGCCTGCTCTCACGCCAAGTGTTTTTAGTGGCAGAGATGTAGTAATAACTACTGCCAAATTTCTTCCAGCTTTCTACATTGAGAAAGTTTAACACAGCACATGCTAGTCTTATGTTATTAGTTTGAATAAATCCTGTATTAGTGTAAAATGCTGTTTCACTTACCAAGCCTTGTCTTCAAGTCATTATATAGCTTCTCTAGCTTTGTGTTTCTCTCAGTTAGATTGATACAGGTGATGTTTATCTGCTTTTCCTCCTCATTCAGGATCTCATTACGCCTCTCTAACTGCTGTCTGTCTTCAGTCAGGTTTGTGCTGTTGAACTTGAGGTTTTCTCTTTCTTCAGTCAGGTTTGTGATGTTGAACTTGAGGATCTCTCTTTCTGCAGTAAAGTTTGCTTGTAAAGATTTGATGGTTTGGGACTGATGCTCTTTACCTCTTTAACATTAAAATCTGCATTAAACAAACGTTTACGGGTATTTACGTTGTAAATTACATCGCCAAAATACAGTATGGGATACTCCTAACATTTAATTAGTGGGTTTATCTAGTGCAGCCACATCCTAAAATCAGGCTGAGATCATGCAGTAATCCAGAATGAAAAACTGCAGCAGTGCAACAGGGTTTGTGCCCGGGTCAGACCTGGAAAATACACAATCTCAAGCCTTGGTTGTAGCAACTCATTAATGAGTCCAAAACTGATGTTAGAATATTAACCATCCAGCAGAAGAACGTTACAGGGAGCTTTCATGGATTGAGTTCTCTGTTCTAAGATCTCATGAGCAATGGTAAGGAGCTTGTGTGTGGTTGCAGAACATACTAGACACATGATCTATAGTGATGATCGTGCTTCATCGTCACTCATTATGATTGGGACAGTTTGGGTTGGGGAAGGAAACACCGGGGGACAGTCTTTTCTGTTGAAATGGCTCTTAACCTGCACAGAGACCTGACCCTCAAGCCAACCAACAGTGGAGTTTTCAGATGATGAAATGTACTCACAGCTGATGAGGCAGCACTATGTTGGTAACAGCAGGATTAAACACCGCAGTCCCAAAAATCATGCAGCCGTCTGGAGGCATCTCAGTACTGTTTCATCAACAAAAAATACAATGATTGAATTCTTTTTGTACAGGAGGAATGGGCTGGTGGGAAATTCATCCAAGCTGATGTACAGGATCTGATCCACAGTTACAGGTTAATGTTTTATAGTGATGCTGCATTTGGGTCACACCAGATACTGACAAGCCAAAGGTTACCACCACCTTCCCACTCAGATAATGTATGCTATACCAACAGTATGTTTTACCGTTCGTACACGTGTATCCAGAAACCCTTGGTTCAGTTTGTGACTCGGCTGCTGACTGTGTGGAGTTTGCATGTGTGTGAGAGAGTGTTTGTGGGTTTCCAGTGTAGGTGAGAGCGTGTGTGTGATTTTTTTCACACTTCTGTTTTTATACATCCTGTCCCCTCTGCCTCATCTGTATGACCTATTTCTCATGTTTTTCTGATCATTTGCTAATTACCAGTCACTGACATGTTCCTGCGCCATAAAAATGTGCACAGATCATTTCAAACCCTTAGACTTTAGGATGCTCTGACTATTTATTTGACTTCCTGTTGAAAGACAAAAGCCACAAACGCCACCATCAAATATGGGCCATATGCTAACATCACTGATAAACTAACATGCAAAGATTCACATCAAGCTAGTACTGGAATATTAGAATAATAGAATAATGGATGGTTCATCCAATAGTACTTAGAACTGACTTGTAGAACATCATGTTATTTGTTTGTTCACTGTTTTTCTCTGTAGATGTCAAAGCCCAGAACAGAATCATATATGTTTTCATACAGGACGAGCAACAGGCTGCCTCCAAAAAAATGGATAATAAAGAAATATCTGGTTAAATAAAACTGAAAGGCTGGAGAATGATGATGATAAAGCTCACAGGGACTGGATGGAAGTGTTTGATTATTTATCTAAGTGCATGTCCACAAAAACACAAACTAGAGCTTCCTGCACTGATCTCCTGTTTTTGTTGTTTAAGTTGATGATGTGAAGAGAAGGGAAATTAAAGAAAGCAAAAGCAGACAGAGGGTTTTCAGAGAGTTTAGACAAGAAATGCATCAGACTTGTTGTGAAGGTTCCATTATGTTAAAAATTGGCCTTTACTCTTTCACTCTTTGACCATTCAAATCTAAACCTTCCTCCTGTCACTCTGGTGAAGGTTAATTTGAGCTGTATTGTATTAAGATATCATCCCAGAACCATACAGGCTTTTAGTCAGCTATAAGCTTCCCCTTCATTGTTATCAGTGTGTTACATCTGATCTGATCACCAGTGCTGCTAAAGAGCACTTCAGTTCTCTGGAAGTCAGAGCATTACAACGGAAAACATATGAATCACATGATTAATATAAACTCTAGCTCTTTGGTTACTTTTCTTAGATAAACTAAAAAACTGAGGTTCACATCAGAAGACTTTGTACGTTTGGAGTGTGTTTGTACCTGGTTGGTGTGTCGGTGTCTGCGTTGTTGTTCTCACTTCCTGAGTATCACTCCGGGAATTTTGGGGTGTCGCAGCATCCACACTCTCATAAATATCCACTGTTTTCTCCACTTTTTCTCCTCTGTCCATCTCGCTGAGCTCAGCATTGTAGGCCTCGTTACAGATACCCTGTGCCATTCTGTCCCTGCCTTCTCTACCTTCCCTACTGGACCTATTTCCTGATGCACACTCTATTCAGGAACGTATCTATAATATGTAAATGTTGTACATGATGATGATGATGATGATGATGATGAAGAATTAATTACAGGAAGAAGAGGTTGGGCCTTTCAGACAACGAGAAAGATATCCCATATGGACAAAAGCATTGGGACACACCTCTTAAACATTGACTTTCACTTTCCACAGGTGGAGGAAATAAAGCACATAGCCATGCCAAGTGCTTGTATAAACGTTAGTGAAAGAATTTGTTGTTCTCAGGAGCTGACTGAATTTGAGCGTGGTACTGTAGTAGGGTGCCAGCTGGTGAAATTTCTTCCTTCCTAGATATTCCACTGTCAACCGTGTGTGGTATTATCGAAAAAGTGGAAGTGTTTAGGCAGTGCAGTAACTAAGCCGTGAAGTGTCAGACCACAGAAAGTGAGAGTTCCAGCCCAGACCCAGACCGCATCAGAGAGCAGTAACTCCCTCCAGCCTCCAGCCGACTGAGCCGTGCCAACAACACTTTCCCGACTAAGTAACGCCGATACATGTATTCACTGTGTCAGTATTTTATTTATATACACTATTGTCTTATATGCTATAATTATACACTCTATATTTTATTATACTCTTCATAATATTATATGTCTTTCATTGATTAATCTATATGTTATTATAATTTATATTAATTATTATATTTTCTTTAAATATATTCTCAATTTCTGTATTTATCTTCTGTTTATTTAAAAAGCTACTATAAACGTATTGATTAGGTAACTTTAGGTAAGTTTAATTCTTACATATAACATCTAGGCTTCCCAAGCAGGTTTGGTCCCTTTTTGAGTCTTCGTCCTCCCAGGGTTTCTTCCTTAACATTTAGGGAGTTTTTCCTTGCCACTGTCGCCCTTTAAGTCGCTTACAGCTGTGAAACTGCAATGAAGGATCCATATATCGTGTACTATTGTAGTGTTTCACTGATGTACACAAATCCACAGGTTCATCTTCAGAATGCCAGGTTAATCAAACCTAAAACTGATATTCGTGCTGGACTGGTGCTGTGTATGTCACCCACCAGGGGCCACTCTCACCTCGAGCTGTTCACCTCGGGCTGAGAGAACGCTGAGAGAACGCTGAGAGAACGCTGAGAGAACTGACGCGGAGAATTGCGAGGATCTGGCAACCCAGACTGATCTGCGGTTGCACACAGGAGTAGTTTCGTAGCTTGCAGCTTTACCTTTGATATATTTTAATTCCCGATCGCATCTGTATCTTATATAATCGTATATATACTTTAATCGAGCATTGCATTGGACCATCGGCTGCAGCTGAACCATATCTTCACTCGGCACCCCACAACACCACCCGAAGCTAAG
>JAJAGP010007242.1:0-14862 GCA_025084515.1 Ancistrus triradiatus | reverse complement strand
TAGTGAGGGGAGAATTTTTATTTTATTTTTGTATTGTGGTTTCTCCTTTTCTACCTCAAAAAAGATTTATTTTCATAATGTTAAGGCAAACTTTATTTTGTTACTGTTCCATTGTTTCTAAATAAAAATGTTGATTGTGATAAAGTATTTTGTTGTCACATACAATGTTTGGTGAAATTCTGCCCTAGGTCTTTTGGATCCTTTGGATCTATGAAGCTTACATATTAAAAAGTATCGGTATCGATATCGGCGATACTGGCCCTGCATTTACTTGGTATCGTATCGATACCACAATTCCCGGTATCGCCCACCTCTAGGAGGCAAACAAAATTCGAGAACACAAATACATTTTTAGCGGAACACAACAGCATTAACCGAAACGAAAAACATTTACAAAAAGGCTGCATTTGCTGCTCACACCGGAAGTGCTCCAGGCCACTACAGGCATCGTTTTGCATCTGAAAAATATGCGATGAGTGAATGATTTCCTACAGTTGTCGTTACCAAGATTAGTTAATTTGTTAATTTTGATTACTTTATATTACTTACTTGATATTAAGGATTATTTCCTCAATATGTGTTCTTTGATATCTAGATGTCAACTCATCTCACAAATTCCGCTTATCGATTTCAGGGTCTCGGTGGCAACAGGGCAACTAAGGCCCAGACATCCCCACAACAGCTCTGCGTGGATAACTTTCAAACTACTAATGTTTTTGTGTTATGGAATAAAGTTATAAGATTTTTAGACAATAATGTAGTCTTTTAACTATGCGGTTTATCGAGATAGCGCCTACATAAAAATTTGCTCCGACGTTTTAGGAGATTTGACATAACGTTATCATCTTATTTATTATGCATTATATGCTTTTTATTGTTTGTGTTTTTTTTTATTGTAATTCAAATAGTGTTATTTATTCAGTCTGTATTCTAAGTATGAATTGTCTGATATGTTCAAGTCCAGAATTGTTGAAGGATTGTTGAAGTCCAGAATTAAATTACCTTCTAAAATTTGACATGTTTGGTGCTTGTTTATGCGATCAGTTTGTTATATGCATTGTTACATGTAGATTAAACTATTAAGTAAAATTTATGCCCACTTCCACCATTGATAAACGTTTGTGTTAGGTTTTTGACTTTTTGTCAAACTCTGCATATTCAGTGGGTGATGCTGTTTTAAACATCTTATTAAATCCGTTATAATTTTCAGAATTGATCCTTCAATTAAGATCTTAGTGGTGTATTATGTTTCTTACTTGGATCTCTCTTATGTCTAAATATAAGCTTATTCTCTTTAAAGATTCATATAGGACATCAATGAGAAACCTGAGAAAGAAATCATTCAGCTGTCTATCAATGTTGAAAAAGATCATAGGCTTTTCTCATTTTTCTCTAGAAGGTCTTACAAATAAATGCTTAGGTTTTTCTCCTTTTTTGTCCTAAGGGGGTTTTAGGAGAAATAATTCAGAAATGGGTCATCCTTTATTCATAAAAAAATTAAGAAATGCTCTGTCTTTCCTCTGTCATAGAAAAGTCAATCTTAAGAATTACGTTTTTCCTTTGGGGTGACTGATGTGATTGTTTTGTGTTAGTGTCAGACACAGTAACACATTAATGTACCGTTTGTGTTGGTCATCCTCTAATGCTTCGTCAGTGCTCACGGGATGCTGTCTGGATGCAGGTGGCAGGGCATTTTTGTTAAGTGGATTATTTTCATTCAAGCAGTGACACCGAGGTGGTTTTTCCAGCAGCACTGCTGTCTCTGATCTTATACCAGCACAACACACACTAATACCACTAGCACACCATAATTGTCTGTAATTGTAGCCTATAACTACAAAGAGAATCTGTATGGTAATTGGAAGTGATAAAATAGACAATGGGTGTAGAAACAAGGCGTGTACTAAAGTAATAAAGTTATCGGTGAGTGTATAGACCAGAAATGCAATCCACACACCAGTTCAGTAGGTGGCGGTAATTCACCGTAAGCTGGTGTGCGAACCGTCATTATGGGGTAGTAGAATGGAAGTCACGGGACAACGACTCTGTTAAAGGAAGATAAGCAAGAGCGCAGGGGCCGGTATGGATTTGCACTGGCGGGTATGTGGATGGGTGCGTTTGATGTTACTTTTATAGACATATCAGACGCTTTATGGTTCAAAAACATAGACCTGTGATTTCGTTAAAGCTGATTTTATATTCGCATATTCAGATTTTTCTCTATCTTCAATAGCTTTGAACGTAAACGGGGTTAAAATTTATCCAAGACGAGCAGCTACGACTTCATTTACAAATGGTTTGCCTTTTGAAAAACCACGGAGCATACTGATGGCTGTATGCTGCTGCTTTCGCGGTAAGAGTTAAGGAACCGTCTACAAGCTACACTACAGAAGAACCCTTTTAGCAAGATCACAACTGATGAGCAGTCAGCCTTTTGCAAAGATCTATATTAATGATTGCTGTTAATAACAATAAATAAATAATGTACTGGAAACGACATTGTTTGTAAATGCAAAGTAATTCAGAAAAAAAACCTCAGAACTATTTCATTGAGTATAGTATAATTTTTAATATTATAGTTTCTAATATAATTTATAATACCAACAGTAATAATAATTATTAATAGCAGTGATGATAATAATAATATAATGCTGATTTCAGGGAACATTATAATTCAATAGTTTTTAAATGGTTGAGCTTATTGGTACAAAATAAGTTGTATTTATTCAAGAGCCTTCTACACAACATGCTTCGACTCTATTTTTGGCAACTTTGCAAAAAAAAATAGTTTTTAACCTAAAACTTAAATAACCTAACAGACTGGGATGACCTAAAAAACTGGGTTTCAGTAGTTACAGAAAATTGAGTTTCAGTATTATGTACACTCAAAACTTTAAGCCATTAAGCCAGTGATGTACAGCTATGTCCACAAAGCGGTGGTGTGCCAGCATGTTTTCTTTACACCAAAACATTCACCTGCAGCCACACCAATCCACTGCAGTGTAATGTGGCATTGGACAAAGGCACACTTTGGTGGATGTAAATGCTGAGTGTTTTTTCTATTTACAAAAAAGGCAGACACAGTACACCAAAAATACTAGACAAAAAACTTAATCAAAATGCAGCTATTACACTAGGAAAATTCCTCATACCCTGCATAGAATCTCACTGATAGAAATAAAGGCGCGTCCCCCGAGTAATTATGTGAGAGACTGTGCAAGGTAAGTAAACATCCCATTGCATAATTGCAACTTTCTTTATAATAAAGCACACAAAACCATTGGGTAACTAGGGCTGGGATGTCAATATTGAGACACTCCAAATGAAACCATCGTTGGCATCACTTTCATGCAGAATCTAAAAAGAAATTTGATGTTTGTAAGGTTTGCTGAGCATTTGCTTTTACATTTGTAAGCAAAGCACTTGCTGCTTGTGGTGTTTGCTGCCACAACAAAAAAAGCTGCGGCAGCTTGTTGAAGTTTGTCACATCCTTCTATGAGATTGTTGGCTGGTTGCAAAGTAGAAATCTGATGAAAGTATAAAAAGTATTACCTGAGTCATATAAACCCAGAATTTTCCCCATTATCAATTTACCAAAGTGCATGTAAACTCATTGTTCAGATTACTGACAATCAGATTTTCTGCAGTTATCAGATTATTAAATTAAACTGTGATAATGAATGAAGAATGCAGAAAATCCCTCTTCTGCCATCTCTAAACATAACCATGGACTCCCTAAAAAAAGAAGGCCTAATTGGGAATGTACAGTACAGAGTCTTTATGCTCATCTACCTTTTATCTTGAGGTTGTAAATTCATTAAAAGGTAAAATTGCCAGTATTAGAGTTGGACTATGAACCTGATTAACTGCAGCTTATTTTGGACCAATACACTGAACCACTTAAAGGCTATTAAAATAGAGATTACATGTAACAAAATTCACTTAAAAGAAAGGCTGCCAATATTACACTTGTAGTATTTTGTATAGGAAGCATTTAAGATACTTAACCTATTTTGGAGAAATACGCTGAAACAAAAATTAAATTATTAAATAAAAATAGCCACAACACCTCTTTTTGTGGATATACTGTAACTGGACATCCCTGATATAGCTTAATCAGTGATAATTGATTGACTGACTTGGCTTAATCAATGAAAACATATTGAATGATATAGCTTCATCAATGACACATCAGCAGTTCCACCAATCAGTCATAAGAGAAGCCATGCAAAGTGGAAAAAAAAATCTCACACTGTCCAGTAAAGGGCAAGACTTTTTTCTGTTCAAAACATCCACTCACAATGAAGCCAGGGCATGGCTCAAAACGGTGCTTTCAAGGCCATTTGTCCAATTAGTGTTAGTCTTCCTCCTATCCTTTTGGAGCCGAGACGCACAAGCTTCCATGAGTGTTTATGGGTGTGTCTTGGGTGTCAAATCAGGTTTTGCCCACTGCGCTGTTTGTAGGGAGCAAGATTTCAGTAAGATATCTGATCATTTGATTCATTTAAGATTGAATTCCATCAAAATGAATAATATACAGTGGTTAGGGCTGCAACTAATGATTATTTTAATAATTGATTAATCTGTCAATTATTTTTTCGATTAATCGATGAATCGGGTTTAAAAAAAAAAAAAAAAAAAAAACCTTTCCATGTCTGTATTCAGAAATATAACATTAAATAACCGGGCAACTAAGTGCTTACAATAAATGAATAATAATAAATTAAATTTATTAATAAATAGGTTACAAAGCTAACGGCAACCGTAGTGCGCAGCATAGCGGAGTAATACGGTATGCTTCACCATTACGGTGTGTGCATTCATTCATTTTCGAAGCGGATTTCAAACTCAACGATATCAGTCACGCAGTACAACATGGACATAGAGCAGCTGCGAGAGAATTCAACATTAAAGAATCAATGATAGGGAAGTGGAGGAAGCAAGAAGACGCCCTGCGCCAGGTAAAGAAGACCAAACTGAGCTTCCGACGGAACTTAAGAGTTTTGTTTCATTTAATGCGTCTTATAACCTTTATGTATGAAAATAGATCCGTTAGCAGTCGATCACTGATATTGCGCCTTATAACCCGGTGCGCTTTATAGCCCGGAAAATACGGTTAAATAACAAATTAAATAATAAAGAAAAATAAGTGCGTATCTGATGCAAACACTACATACAAACTCATTCATGCTCTTTCTTTAGCAACTTTGCATTGCAATTCAAAAATGTCAACATGCTCCTGGCTAAAGCTGGCTCTTTTTAGAGACTATATTTCCTGCCGCAGGTGCTCAGACAGTGTTGAAGGACCAGGACTCCATCACTGTCATTACCCAGCTAACAAGCAGAAAAACAGCATCAACCATGCTGTATCCGTTTGCATAGTGTGAGTGTGCCGTTCCGTTTCCTCACTACAAAACGGAACAAACTCGGGATATTGTGATGACTTGCGCTGTTGTTGAGCTCCCTTCATCCTCATCGGTGACTCCCAACATGTTTCAGTTTCGAGGGTTGTGTCAGCACCGTGCCAGGTCAATTCACTTTTGCAAAGCTTGCACATTACACATTTTTTGTTGTGTGAAGCGTGAAGTGCTCCTACACTTTTGAGGACTTAAGCCGAACCTCCTCCTCTGCGTCGGTCATGTTTAATTTGTAGAATTGATTTAATTCTTAACGCTAACTTATTTTGAAGATTCCACGTCGGCTTCGCCTTGCTCCGTTCAACTCACTCATATTTTTTTTCCAGCGTGGACGAAGTGCCGCAAGTAACGGAAGCGGATATGATAAGGCGAGAGGCACACAAATCTTGCGACACAACGGATCGAAAATGAAATTTCTTGCCAACACTTTTAATAATTGATTATTATCGATTCGTTGTTGGAGCCCTAACAGTGGTTCTTGAAAGTTTGTGAACTTTTTCAAATTTTCTGTTTCTGCATCAATATTACCTAAAACATCACATTTTCACACACATTGTTTAAATAGAGAAAGAGAACCCAGTGAACAAATGAGACAAAAATATTATACCTGATCATTTTTTTGTCGAGAAAAATGTTCCAGTGTTACATTTTTTGCAGTGGCAAAAATGTGACCCCCTTGTGCAGATTTAACTGCAAGTAAATGTTTCCGTAACTGTTGATCAGTCTTGCACATTGGGTTGGTTGAATGTTATCCCATTCTGCTAAGAACAGCTTCAACTGTGGGATGTTGGTGGATCTTACAGGAATGGTTTACTTCAGGTCGTTCCACAATATTTCTATTGGATTAATGTCAAGCCATTCCAAACATGAACTTTATTCTTCTTTAACGATTCTATGGTATATCGAATTGTGTGCTTGTCTGTTGCTTGCCAGTTTTTGTCTGGCTGCAAGAAACATGTCTTCAGATTCATATTATAAACAGGTGCTATTTTAATTCAGAATTCATTGCTCTGTCAGTGATGGCAAACCATCTTGGGCTATGCAGCAAAACAGGCTCCAACCATGATACTATCAACACTTTATGTAACAGATGGTATAATCCTGCAGTGACTGTCTACTGGCCTAAATAATGCCTATATTCACTCATATTTTGTACTTTATTATATATTACTATTATCTTACATTCTATAGTTATATTGTTTTATTATGCTGTTCATAAAATTGTATTATTATAGCCTATATTTGGATTGTATTATATTTTATGGTCTCTATTTTAATTTTATATGTAGCTTCTGTTATTTTAATTATTACTATAACCATAATTATTTAATTATTAGGTAACTTAGTTCAGTTTTTTCATATGACATCTAGGCTGCCCAAGGAAGTTGGGTCCCTTTTTGAGTCTTGGAACTACAACAGTTAGTATGTAATCTGGTCATTTCATTGCCACATTTGTAATTCTGGTTATGATTTCAGCCACCACGGGTATGTGACATCTACCTGATTGAATTCAGACATTGTAAGAGTTTACGGCACTGCTTTCATCACTACTACACTTATGGAACATCACCTCTTTGCCAACAGTGGAAAGATGATTATGAGTCGTGCAAAGAGTGGGAGAGGACTCACAGTCTTCATGCCAAGGTAAGTGTCCTTCATTAAGCAGTATGGGGTCATTATGCAGCTACTGCAGCCTTGTAATATTTTTCTCCCTCCTTCAGGAGAGTATTCAGAAGAGTGAGAGGAACAGGGTGTCAGAAGAGAGGAATTTAAATCCAGTTTGGGACATGAGACAAGGCCCACCAGCTGACTGGCATCTCCCTCTTAATCACAACAAAACAGCAGATTAATAAAGACAAATCACATCTATATCAAACTCCTCTGATGCGTTTATTTGTTTTAGAAAGACAGACATGCATCCAAATGACAGGAACTACCTCAGACTTTTTACCTTATGCCTAATTTCTAGCATCCCATTTGTACAAATGAATGCATTTACATTTACAGCATTTAGCAGACGCCCTTATCCAGAGCGACTTACAACTGGTACAATCTTATAATCCAAGCAATTGTGGGTTAATTGTCTTGCTCAAGGACCCAACAGTGGCAGCTTGGTAGAGGTGGGATTTGAACCCTGGACCTTCTGGGATAGAGTCCGGTACTTTAACCGCTAGGCTACCACAGTCCCAGAATGCAGTATAACATAACTTCCATAAGTATGTATTTACTTTTCACAAATTATTTAAAATCATCTAAAGTTCTAGCTTTAGACTATGAATGCTAAAAGACTGTAGTCTTAGCCAGTCCTTAGTTTAAACAGCTCAAATGTGTTTTGGCCAAGCTCATTCAATAACATTTTACAAGGTTCATAGTTGTATTACATTTGAGATTTACTTTTTTTTTTTTTTTTTTTTTTTTAAACCCAAACCCATGTACAGTGGTGCTTGAAAGTTTGTGAACCCTTTATAATTTTCTATATTTATGCATAAATATGACCGAAAACATCAGATTTTCTCACGTCCTAAAATTAAATAAAGACAAACCAGTTAAATAAATGAGACAAATACTATACTTGGTCATTTATGTGTTGAGGAAAACTGTTTACATATTAGTAAACAATTCGGATTCGCAGTTAATTTGAAGATGAAACTAGAGTCAAGTGTTTTCAATCAATCGGATAACAATCAGGTGTGAGTGGGCACCCTGTTTTATTTCAAGAACAGGGATCTATCAAAGACTCCTGTCTTCACAACACGTTTGTGGAAGTGTACCATTTCATGAAACAAAAGATTTGAGGACTGCCGAAAAAGAGTTGTTGATGCTCATCAAGCTGGAAAAGGTTACAGAACTATCTTTAAAGAGTCTGGACTCCACCGATCCACAGTCAGACAGATTGCTTACAAATGGATGAAATTCAAGACCATTGTTACCCTCCCCAGGAGTGGTCGACCAACAAATATCACCCCAACAGCTAGGCATGTAATAGTCTCTCACATTGGCCAATGTTAATGTTCATCAGTCCAACATCAGAAGAACACTGAACAACAATGGTCTGCAAGGCAGGGTTGCAAGGTGAAAGCCACTGCTCTCCAAAAAAAAAAAAAACATTGCTGCCGAAAAAGGTTTGCTAAAGATCATGTGGACAAGCCAGAAGGCTATTGGGTGAAAGTTTTGTGGATGGATGAGACCAAAATAGAAGTTTTTGGTTTAAAATAAAGTTATGTTTGGAGAAAGGAAAACACTGTATTCCAGCACAAGAACCGTATCCTGTCTGTGAAACTTGGTGGTGGTAGTATCATGGTTTGGGCCTGTTTTGCTGCATCTGGGCCAGGACAGCTTGCCATCATTGATGGAACAATGAATACTGAACTATATCATAGAATTCTAATGGAAAGTGTCAGGACATCTGTCCATGAAGTGAAACTCAAGAGAAGTGGGGTCATGCAGCAAAACACCGACACTAAGAACACAAGTCGCTCTACCAAAGAATGGTTAAAGAAGAATAAAGTAAATTATTTGGAATGGCCCAGTTAAAAGTCCTGACCTTAATACAAACAAAATGTTGTGGAAGGACCTGAAGGGAGCAGTTACTGTGAGGAAAGCAACCAACATCCCTGAGTTAACATGTTCTGTACAAAGGAATGGGCTAAAATTCCTCCAGGCCGGCATGCAGGACTGATAAACAGTTTCAGGAAAAGGTTCACATACTTTTGCCACTCACTATATGTAATATTGGATCATTTTCCTCACTAAATAAATGACCAAGAATAATATTATTTGTCTCATTTGTTTAAATGGGTTATCTTTATCTACTTTTAGGACTTGTGTGAAAATCGGATGTTGTTTTAGGTCATATTTGTGCAAACATAGAAAATACTAAAGGGTTTACAATCTTTCAAGCAACACTGTACATGTCACATTTTTCATGACTTTACTGAAGAGGCAGATATTAATGAAGAAAAAAAAAATGGAGCTTTGCATTGCAACAAATGCTAAGTTTGCTTTCAAAGTTTGGGGCATGAAATCAGAATAGTGTTACTGTGGCAGCCCATTTAATATAATGCATTCTGTGCATGTAAATAAGCAAAAAAATGTGCCTGGAAATAAATCACAAAAAATGAAGATGTCTTCTCTACTACTTACAGATCACAAATCAACTTTTTTTTTTAGATGAGCTGTCCACAGTTACTGGGTTTCATCACTGTGTGTACAGTCGTGTAATGTCATTATATTTGCCTTCAGGTGCCTCATGCATTGGAATATGTGGTGTATAGCAAGGACCGTGTTGCTGGAAGGGGAATAGACTAGTGTCAGGGTTGATTGCTGATTTGTATAGGTCATCTGATTCCAGCTTAAGTTCTTCCAAAGCTTGAGTCTGTGCCTCTAGAGCCTTCTCTATTACTGTCATTTCAGCCTTGTGCTGGGAATACTTGTATCTAGACCACTTTTTAAGTAACAGTGCCCTGCAGTCACTCACGTCAAAAGACTGCTTTGGAATGCTGCGAACCCTAGAAAACAGAACAGTAGAATTACTTAATTAAAGTGTGGTCAGTGCATCTTTTAGCCTCACAACAACTACATCAGACAGGCTGCATGTTAGTTCCTATATCTATAAGTGCCTTCAGACAAGCAACTGGCATGCTTTCCCGTAACAGAAAGAATCCATAAGCAGACACTGGTACAAAGGCGAACACAAACATGCAAACACGCACACACACTGGGCCTCATTCATTAAACATAAGCAGAAGGAATTTGCACTTTCTTCATAAATGGATGCATTCATGAAAAAGTTCGTAGTCCCAAAACGTTAGCAAGCACAAACAAAACCTACACATGCGCTGAACACGAGCCCAATAATGACTAAAGAAATATATAATTTATAAAACATAAAAGTAAACGAAATTATGCTCAAGAAGCACTTGGTTCAGCCTGTTATTCAGATTCAGAGAAAATTCCATATACAGAAATTTGGTACAGAAGCCAGTACAGGGCAGTAGTTAATTAATGTGGATTGTTTCATTAAAAGAGAGTTTAGGGTATGTAATACTCACCAGTGAAAACTGCTCATCTTGTGCTGTTGTGAAAATGTGTCTTTTAAGATCACAGAGATGTATTAGTGTATTAGAAGAGTCCAGCAGTTCCCATGCTCTTCCTGTACCTGTACAGGTGCTGTTTGGATTTTTTGGCAGCCGGAACAATCCAAAAGGGAGATTTTGATCAGAAATTGATAATCCATCAATTTCTGCATCAGGATAGTCTTTCTTGGCTTTTTCTGTGGCATTTTGGGGGAATTTTGCTGTGTTCTTCAGTCCAAAGTCTTCATTACATTGTTGCAATGTATTATTTGTGGGTGGGGAGTATGGTAATTGCATGCAAATTAGAAAGGATCAAGTACGCGCACCCAGTTTGTGAATGATTTGAAATTATTAACATGCGCACGTTCTACTAACAAATCTGATGTTTATGCCGCGCCAATCTGGTAAAGTGTTTCGGGAAGGTCCATTTTATGTGCAATGTACTCGCAGTTTGCTCTTCTTTTTACAAAGGTTTCATGAATGAGGCCCACTGTGTCTAATCTGCTTTAGAATACCAATGTGGCACAGGTTTGGCCATTTGGTATTTAAGAAAATAATTACTGAACTTAATCTTGAATGATTGCATTTCACTCAGTGTGTACTGTAGACCTAAGGATAAATACCTGATCTCATCAAAGCATTTGGCTGGAGTTATAAAGTCTTCGATAGGTATCAGTTCAGATGGGATTTTCTCAAGCTTCTTTAACTTTTTCTTCAGACGCTCTTTTACCATAAGCTCACGCCGTGGGTCAACCTTCTTCTTTTTCTTCGGCTCTGCTCTGTTTGAGATGGCACAGACAGACGATTGTTTAACCTCCTATATTTACTAGAAAAAATTATAATTCCAGCAAAATAATGTCATAACATTCGATTTTACTACACAGATCTACAAATCAGTTTGAAATAGTCTTAATGCAGTGGGGCAAAAAAGTATTTAGTTAGCCACTGATTGTGCAACTTCTCCTACTTAGAAAGATGAGAGTGGTCTGTAATTTTCATCATAGGTACACTTCAACTATGAGAGACAAAATGAGAAAACAAAATCCAGAAAATCACATTGTAGGATTTTTAAATAATTTAATTGCAACTCATGGTGGAAAATAAGTATTTGGTCACCCACAAACAAGCAAGATTTCTGACTCTCACAGACCTGTAACAACTTCTTTAAGAAGCTCTTCTGTCCTCCACTCGTTACCTGCATTAATGGCACCTGTTTGACCTCGTTATCTGTATAAAAGACACCTGTCCACAGCCTCAAAGTCAGTCAGACTCAACCATAGCCAAGTCCAAAGAGCTGTCGAAGAACACCAGGAAGAAAATTGTAGACCTGCACCAGGCTGGGAAGAGTAAATCAACAATAGACAAGCAGGTTGGTGTGACTAAATCAACTGTGGGAGCAAATGTAAGAAAATGGATGACATACAAGACCACTGATAATCTCTCTCGATCTGGGGCCCCATGCAATATCTCATCCCGTGGAGTCAAAATGATCATGAGAACGGTGAGCAAAAATCCCAGAATTATACACAGAGACCTGATGAATGACCTGCAGAGAGCTGGGACCAAAGTAACAAAGGCTACCATCAGTAACACACTACGCCGAGAGGGACTCAGATACTGCAGTGCCAGGTGTGTCCCCCTGCTTAGGCCAGTACAGTTCCAGACCCGTCTGAAGTTTGCCAGAGAGCATATGGATGATCCAGAAGAGAACTGGGAGAATATCATGTGGTCAGATGAAACGAAGCTAGAACTCATCGTCTTTGGAGGAAGAAGAATGCTGAGTTGGAAGATGGAACGTGGCTGGGTCTTCCAGCATGACAATGATCCCAAACACACCACTCGGCCAACGGAGGAGTGGCTCCGTAAAAAGCATTTCAAGGTTTTGGAGTGGCCTAGCCAGTCTCCAGGCCTCAACCCCATACAAAATTTGTGGAGGGAGTTGAAAGTCCGTGTTGCCCAGCAACAGCCCCAAAACATCACTGCTCTATAGGAGATCTGCATGGAGGAATGGGCCAAATACAGACCTCTCATCTTTCTAAGTAGGAGAACTTGCACAATCAGTGGCTGACTAAATACTTTTTTGCCCCACTGTACCAGGCCAACATATTCATCATGTAATATTGGCTAGGCAATATATGACCATCGCTTTACATGGAATCTCTTTTTTCTACATCTTGTCCCCACTTGTTGTGGTCTGGGTCATGTAGCTCCAGTGCCTGTTCTGGAGAACACAGGGCACAGGCATAAGCACACCCTGGATGGGTTGCAAGTTCATCACTGGATAGGCAGGGGCTGCTGTTCCCCAAACCAGCCTGCCCTCCTTCAGACACAGCCAATACTTCACAGCTGTAACTCCTGACCCTGTTGGAAGCCGCGGTAGTGGTCAACTGAGATATATGCTTTTGTTTTGGTTTTTTTTAATGGCCGATGCCGATATTTAGAGAGCAGTGTGACCGATGGCTGATATATAATGACGATATCACAATTTTATTTGTTTTTATTGCAGCCAATAAAGCTAGTATCAATAAATTGTTTATTAATTAAATACATTATTGTTCTTAACTACAACATGTATTATCGAATAACAGTATCACATTCGTTTTATGTATTTAAGATGTTTTAAAGATGTGTAAAAACTAAAATGTGTAAATACTTGCAAAAAAAAATAAACAATGTTACAGTAGTGCACATTTCCAGTTAAAAGCAATAATGCAGGAAACAAAGTTCTCACGTTCTCATAAATGCCCCCACCCTCACTGAATCTCAGCATCTCTTTAGTCACTCAGTAGTCCCAGTTTATGAGCAGCAAGGCCTAATATAGGAAACAAAGTTCTGTGCATTTTCCTTCCTCACTATTTTTGAATATCGGCAACATAAGTGCAGATATCGGCAGATGCCGATTACTTCAAAATGGCTTTAATCGGCCGAATTAATCGGTCTACCACTACATCAGAGTGGCGGGCTAGTGTGTTGCTCTGTTTAGAAATGAGGAGCACTGTACATTAATGATCCTCTCCATTTATATTTGCTATAATTGACTGCTGTTATTGCAGAATTATAATGTTTTCCCCTCATTTAAAATACGGCTTTTGGGGTTTTATCGTTATGCAGCTTCCAGCTGAGTATCACTGTATAGTTGAAAAGCGTGTGGTGTGTTGTAACCTTTATTGAAATCTATATTAGCTTGTAGATACGTCTAATTATCACTTGTATTACCAAAATGTTAAAGGTTGAAATGTGATGCCCAAAGAAGCTTAAAAAAATACAGCTTAATACTGGATTTCAACAGCACCTTCAGTAACACCAGTAACTAAAGAGCTCACTGACCTCAGCGGAACGGAGTTCTTCGGTGAAAACACTGACGCAAACCAGTGGCTATATCTGACAGGGTGATCGACAACAGAGCTCCATCTGAAGCACAGTTCGAAACAAATAATGCAACAAAAATCAACAAGATTTTACAACACAAAAAGGGAGCGTTGTACCGCTCACGTGTGGTGTACTACAAGCTCGCTATATTTAAGTTGCTTATCCAACATATACAGATATTGTTTAAAAAAAAACTTACCGCGAAAGTAAAACCGATCTTGTTAGCAGCTGTACTGAGCTACTACATAAAATCCCCGACATATTTAATTTGGGAATCAACGCTCTACAGCATGTGCAGCCAAAAAAAACAACCCACCAAGCGCACGACGAACGTCAACGTCAACGTCGTCGTCTTCTTCTTCTACTTCTTATTCTTCTTTCGGTGGCAGACTAACTTCAGGTGCATTACCGCCACCTGCTGAGATGGAGTTTGTGAGCCTTCAGGGTAGTGAACTGTTGGCTTGGGTTGGGGTGGGGCGTCATAGCGGCGCGCCTAGGATGTCCCATTTCGTAGACTCCTTCGTATGCGGCCAGCAGAAGCAGCTGTGGCTGAATCCCATTTCAGGGGCTGCATCCTTCGAAGGACGCGGTCTGCGCGGTCTGTGAAGGTGTGTCCTTGGAAGGCTGGGTAATAGAGGTGGGCGATACTGGGGATTTTGGTATCGATCCGATACCAAGTAAATGCAGGGCCAGTATCGCCGATATCGATACAGAAACTTTTTAATATTTAAGCTTCATAGATCCAAAGGATCCAAAAGACCTAGGGTAGAATTTCGCCAAACATTGTACGTGACAACAAAATACTTTATTATCACAATCAACATTTTTGTTTAGAAACAATGGAACAGTAACAAAATAAAGTTTGCCTTAACATTATGAAAATAAATCTTTTTTGAGGTAGAAAAGGAGAAACCACAATACAAAAATAAAATAAAAATTCTCCCCTCACTAGACATCTTTTCTAGTTTCTTTTTTCAAATAGAATTGTTCTTAGGAAAAAC
>JAJAGP010007241.1:0-14868 GCA_025084515.1 Ancistrus triradiatus | reverse complement strand
GTTCAGACTGGTGATGGTGTAACATTGTTGGGATTTTCTTGGAATATTTTGGGTCCCTTAATACCAGCTGAGCATCGTTTAAACCCCACAGCCTTCCTGAGTATTGTTCACGACCATGTGCACCCTTTATGAGCACAGTGTACCAAATTCTGATGGCTACTTAAAGCATTATAACGCTCCATGTCACGAAGCTCAAATCATCTCAAACTGGTTTATGATCACTGTAACTCAAATGGATCCACAGTCACCAGATCTCACCAAGCACCTTTGGGATGTGGTGGAACGGGAGATTTGCATCATGGATGTGGGCTGTTCTGATGCTATGATGTCTACATGGACCAAAATCTCTGAAGAATGTTTCCAGCAGCTTGTTGCATCTATCACAAAGACTAAAGGCAGTTCTGAAGGGAAACGGCGGTACTAGCGAGGTGTACCTAATAATAAAGTGGTGAGGGTATATAGTATAAAGATGATCTGTAAATTTGATTAGGAATAGAAACATTACTTAAAATCACAGACTGAATCTTTAATGTTTGATATGGGCTCGTGAAGGTCTGTCAGTAGAAGCATTATGAAGATCTTCGTGTAACATTTGGTGGTATACTTAAAAATCACACTAGCATGTGGAGTGGTGAAGGTGGACGGACGGTAACGGGTGGAAGGGAAAGAGTGCATGTGCTCCAGCCATCTGCTGTCTGCCTGCTCTCTGCTGGAACTGCTGTTCCTGCCAGTCAGAGGAAATGGGCCTTCCACCTGGCCTACCGAGGGGGGAAGGGGCTCATTACGGGGTGATAGGACACAGAAAGATGAACAGGTTTGCAGTGAAAGCAGAGAGCATTAGCAGGATCGGACCTCGATCCTATTGTACGTCATTTGGTGCATCAGCGTGGTCAGCGGGTATCATCTCGAACCCTGTTTGCCTTGTGCTGAACACGGGCAGGTGGAGGCGGGCTGGGTGCTGACGCTGTTTGTTTGCCCTCGCTCATCGCCGAGAATGTGCTCGTGTCAGAAGCCGGTGAAAAGAGTCGATTGTTTTTGCACCCGATTGACGTACAAAAGCCCCAGCCTGACCTCCTGCCTCGCGGGGTTATCAAGGTGTAGTTCCTTGTTTTCAACCTTCCACCATTTTCTCACCATTTCTGTCCACTCCTAGCCCTCGAGCAACACCTGAGGATTCCAGGCAGGAATTCTACTTTACAGCCAGCCAATAATCTCACAGAAAAAATGGGACATAAACTTCAAGCTTCCTGCCACAGCTTTTTGTAAACATGGACCCACTTTACCGGGAAGTTTGTACCTCCCATTTTATCAGAGCGCTTGTTAGAAATGTTTTCTACCATCTAGAACGTGAAGACTACACACATTCTTTATTTCCTTGAGCATATACTGCGTTTCAGGGTCTCCCCAAAAGTGTTTGGTAGCCTTTTTGTGGGTTCTACATTTAATTTCAGGGTTGCCAGATTGAAAAGCAAGATGAAAGTACATTAACGCTATTTAATTCATGCAATGGTGAAAAAAGTGGCAAAATTAATGAAACATTGTGAAAGTGCCCGCAGTGCCTTTGACCAAATGTTTAGTTATGTTTGGTTTCTGCCACGAACTGTCACTTCAGTGCTTCACTAGTAATGAAGACCATTCAAATAAAAGGCCTTTTCACACCGAAAAAAGGTTCTGATTTCTGCGTCATTCAGATAAAATCAGGCTGTCCAATCAGAGCTCGGTTGCCAGGCAGAACAGCTCATCGAGAGCTTACAGGACGAGCAACAGGCTGCCTCTAAAAGCATGGATATTAAAGGAAAGATCTGGTGGAATAGAACAAAGACACGATGAAATCTCCAACACATTAAGAGAAAGGCAATTTAAAGAAAGCAAAAGCAGACAGGGAGTCCTCAGAGTGTCTAGACAAGAAACATTTACATTTTGCATTTAGCAGACGCCCTTATCCAGAGCGACTTACAATTGGTACAGTCTTACAATCCAAGCAATTGTGGGTTAAGGGTCTTGCTCAAGGACCCAACAGTGGCAGCTTGGCAGAGGTGGGATTTGAACCCTGGACCTTCTGGTCCATAGTCCAGTACCTTAACCACTAGGCTACCACAGTCCCAAAAACGCATCGGACTTGGTGTGGAAAGGCCTAAAGTGTTATATTAAAATAAGCCAATTGGTACATCAGTCATTTCACTGTAATCAGTACAATCTGGGGTTGCCCAGTAGTCATATTAAGAAGCCAACCTCCATGTCTGTGCTGTTTACATTCAGCCCATATGTGAGGTAGTCCTTGAACATGAATGTGTGGTAATTATATGTGGTAATTGTGTGTGCTGGAACGCTGCCAGTGTATTTAACACAGAGTGCATGGCAGGATTTCTAACTTCACAGCGCACACTGGAGACCAGCTTCATCCTGACGATTATAAACAAACACACTGCAGGCAAAGAAAAACCACCAGCTCAGTCAGAATGTAACTCTTCCCTTGTGTCTCTATCAGTATCAGGTCCAAACCCTAAGCTCTCCGTCATGGGTCAGCTTCATGAAATCTTTATTAGTGTTTATTTATGATTAAATGCTCGCTGTTTATCGAGAGGTGAAATGGCGCTCTCAGAGTGGAATGGGGATGTGCCAGAGATCTGCAGGAGACTGGTACTGGGTGCCACACTGGCATTTGGCAGCCGTTGACCTTCATTCTGAAGAGTAATGTGGCACCGTAAGGGCATCTGGTTATCACCTTCAACCTGGTTCTCCAGTTTAGGCCTTTGTTTGATGCTGCGGTTGTTTTTCCCTGCTAACAGTTTAGTCGTTTATATTTTGTTGAGTGTTGTGATTAATTATAGCGCAGTAGTTAAGAATAAATATTGTGCTGACAGATCTTAAACCCTGACATATCATTTCTATTCATGTTTGGGTTATTATGTTGAGTTGATATTATAACGTGTCACAGTAACACTGTCAGCTTATCAGATAAAGATTTGTGTGCAAGGAACATGCTGTGCTGTATATTGGGGTAATAAAATCTTTATATTTTATAGTTTTGTTTTATTTCTTATTGGTAATTTTTTAATGAAATGCTTTACGATATAAAAACAAATTACATATATTTTTGTATTTACATATTTGTGTGTGTATATAGTATATTTTATATATATATATTTTTTTTATGTATATACAAATTTAATAACAAAATAAAAAATGCATGAAATTATTCAAAAAAGTAAATAAATAAATAAATTATATATATATTATATATATATATATATATATATATATATATATATATATATATATATATATATATATTATATATATATATATATTATATATATATTATATATATATATATATATATATATATAATTTATTTATTTATTTATTTATTTGAATAATTTCATGCATTTTTGATTTTGTTATTAAATTTGTACACTTTTAAAATTATTTTTAGTTCTTGTCATTTTTTCAATTTGTTTTTTCTTTAAATTTCAGTTTTAGTAACATTAATTAATATGCTAATTTTAATTAGATTTAAGGTTAGTTGAGTAGTTTTATTAAAATGTCATTAATTTTTGTTAAATGATTTCCTCTTTCAGCTGCTCCTGTTAGGTGATGATGTTATTAACCATTTAATAATTAATAATAATTAATACATATTTTAATAATTGAAATGAGTCTGATTTTAAACAGATATTTTAATATAATAGTTAAATAATAAATAATTATCTGCTTTTTTTAAATGATTGAATCTTTGTTACATTAGAAATACATTTTCGGAGGGTTAATTTTTGAATAGTTTGTCTTTTTAGATTTACCTGTGTTTTGCTTTTATTTACACAATGAAGAATATTTAACTATAGGATGGAGAATTGGCTGTACTAATATTTTAGCACTATGCAGGCTTCCATTTTAATCTTCTCTACAATAAATAAGATGAATCTTTGCACGGTTGCCTCTGAACAGTCGTATCTTGGGGTTCAGTGGCTGTGTTTATAGTGCCTGGCTAGTTGTGTTACGAATGCCCGAGAGTTGGACTGTGTTTTTTTTTTTTTGGTTGTCAGTGAAAACCTAACCTCCTCTCACTCATCACATCTCAATGCGTCTAATATTAAATGAAATGACTTCTGGTAGCCTGGACCAGTCGTGCTGCTGCTGCTGTGTCTCTAAAAAGCACTGTTTAATTAGTTTGGAGCAGACACACTATTCAGCCTGCTTCACTTATTACACAGGGTTTAGAATGTTCCACACAATTACGCTTCCTCACGGACTTTAATTAGAGCTTGCAGTTGGATTTATTCGTTTTATTGCATTGGATTTAATTAAAAGAAGATAGTCGCCTCTGTGATATACAGAGTATCAGGTGACGGATTACAGTGGATGAGCTATTGGAGAATATCCTGTAGTTACCATCGTGTGCATGTTGGTGTAAGGAAGAGGTAGTAGTTTAGAAAACTGCTCACTCTCAGAGTTTGGTCAGTAGTGCCAATTACTGTTTTATTACATAAGAAATAGTCACATGTAAATAACTGGTGCTACTTAAGATACTGAGACCACTCAAATGAAGGGCTCGTTCATGTTTGTGCCAAATAGTTTGTTACATTATTATAGCTATAAAAAGTATGTGAACCTCTAGGATTAGCAGTTAACTTGAAGATGAAATAAGAGTCAGGTGTTTCAATCAATGGGATGACAATCAGGTGTGAGGGGGCACCCTGTTTTATTTAAAGAACAGGGATCTATCAAAGTCTGCTCTTCACAACATGTTTGTGGAAGTGTATCATGGTACAAACAAAGGAGATTTCTGAGGAGCTCAGAAAAAGAGCTGTTGATGCTCATCAGGCTGGAAAAGGTTACAAACCATCTCTTTGGACTCCACCAATCCACAGTCTGACAGATTGTGTACAAATGGAGGAAATGAAGACCATTGTTACCCTCCCCAGGAGTGGTCGACCAACAAAGATCACTCCAAGAGCAAGGCGTGTAATAGTTGGTGAGGCCAGGGTAACTTCTAAGCAACTGAAGGCCTCTCTCACATTGGCTAATGTTCATGAGTCCACCATCAGAAGAACACTGAACAACAATGGTGTGCATGGCAGGGTTACAAGGAGAAAGCCACTGCTCTCCAAAAAGAACATTGCTGCTCGTCTGCAGTTTGCTAAAGATCACGTGGACGAGCCAGAAGGCTATTGGAAGAATGTTTTGTGGACAGATGAGACCAAAATAGAACTTTTTGTTTGAAAAGAAAAGCGTTATGTTTGGAGAAAGGAAAACACTGCATTCCAGCATAAGAACCTTATCCCATCTGTGAAACATGGTGGTGGTAGTATCATGGTTTGGTCCTTGTTTTGCGGCTGCATCTAGGCACGGACGGCTGCCATCATTGATGGAACAATGGATTCTGAATTCCGATATCAGAGAATTGCCTAAGGGAAAATGTCCCAGGACATCGTGTCCTATGAACTGAAAGATCTCAAGAGAAGGTGGTCATGCACGCAAGACACCCGACCCTAAGCACACAACAAGGCCCTTCTATCATACCAAAGAATGGTTACAGAAGAATAAAGTTTTTATGTTTTGGCAATGGCCAAGTCAAGTCCTGACCTTAAATCCAATGGAAATGTTGTGGAAGGACCTGAAGCGAGCAGCTAATGTGAGGAAACCCACCAACATCCCAGAGCTGAAGCTGTTCTGTACGGAGGAATGGGCTAAAATTCCTCCAAGCTGGTGTGCAGGACTGATCAACAGTTACAGGAAACATTTAGTTGCAGTTATTGCTGCACAGGGGGGGTCACACCAGATACTGAAAGCAAAGGGTCACATACTTTTGCCACTCATTAATATGTAATATTGGGATCATTTTCCTCAATAAATAAATGACCAAGTATAACATTTATGTCTCATTTGTTTAACTGGGTTCTCTTTATCTACTTTTAGGACTTGTGTGAAAATCTGATGATGTTTTCGGTCATATTTATGCATAAATATAGAAAATTCTAAAGGGTTCACAAACTTTCAAGAACCGCTGTATGTCATAAATAAAAGAGTAAATGTTATAAAATGGAGATACGAACAAGCTTCTCGGCATTATATAATCCGGTAAACAGAGTTACTGCCCTCCAGCAGGTTTTGGTGGCATGGCATTCTCAGTCAACAGGAGCGGGGAGGGGGAGTTATGGCCCTCAGAGCTCAGTCTGGTTTTTGTTGTCGGAGGATGTTTTGATTTTCCAGCTGGCACAGGGCATTTGCTTCAGTGATATTTTTGTTGCCCTTTTCTCCGCAATTCCAAGCAAAAACAAAGCAACGCATCCACCCCCATGACCCTGACCAGGAGCGTCTGGAGCAGCGGTGTTTCTAGAGTTAGGAGATATCCAGGGCTGAGATCAAAATCTGGGGCTGAAAAGGTCCAGCGTTGTCAACATGTGGGACGTATGTTTTAATCCATGAGCGTCTTTGTACAGAGACTGTTTCACAGTTAAACGACATCAAGCAGATTCTGTGGTGTTTGGTCTACTCACCATTCTGAAGTTACATTATTCCTGCTCCAAGTAAGACATAACATAACCCTCACCAGGTCCTAAAGGTAAACGTGCAGAACCACACACGCAGAATTCAAGTCAGATTTATTTCTATAGCGCTTTTTACAATGGAGCATTGTCTCAAAGCAACTTTACAAGTTTAGATGATCTCCTAATATCTACGTCCAATCCCAAACTGAGCAAGCCTAGGGCGACAGTGGCAAGGAAAAACTCCCTAAGTGTTATGAGGAAGAAACCTTGGGAGGACCAAGACTCAAAAAGGGACCTGACCTCTTTGGGCGGCGTAGATGACAAATCTAAGAATGAAACTAAAGTCATGGAGATGCAGAAATCATGGGTGAAAAAGTGGCCTTGCTGCTTCTAATTGGTAGGGACCTGCATATTCAGATCCTTCAGCTTTTAGCTTGGTGTTAACACATGCCAAGGTGAAAATACACATAATCAACTTCAACATGTATATCTGAGAAGTCTGTAGTGTGAATGAGTATTAAACAAAAGGTTCTTGACCGTTCTCAATCTTTCCAGCAATGCGTGACTCATCAAACTCAACCCCGTGTCAGCCTGCTGATCAGAGAACAAATCTGTAATCTTCCTATCCGTCCATCCAAAGCTTCAGTTATGGCTGTGCAGGACTCCTGTTAAATACAGCTTTTAAAATATCTACTCTGAGTGAGAAACCTACACTAAGCTGGAACGGACCCAGGAGAAACCTGCTCCTTTGCTAAAATAATATGCTACAGTGTTTTCGGTCTACAAACTGCTGTCTTAACAAACTATTATTTCTGGAGCAGTGACCTTCAGATAGAACCAACAACACTGTATCAGCTGTATGGCATGATAACAGAGGAGAAGCTGATACTCCGTTTACAGATCAAGTTTTCTTCTGAGTTTTGAAGCAAACTCACAGGACTGGAAGTGGGTGTGATGGTCTGGGGCCATGTATGGATTTTACTCCCTCCGATCAACGAGCGACGTCTTAAAAATTATATTAATTATAATAGGAGATAAAAGTCTGAATTTTTCGGACATTGCAGTTGTAAAGAGCTGGTCACCTCGAAGTCCAGTCAGTGGTGCGGATCCACTAGCAGAGGCTGGAGTTAGAGAGGAAGCCATCATGTCTGGACTAGAGACTGTTATAACTCGGTTGATGTGTTTAGAGATTTTTTGTGCAAGTTACTC
Organism: Ancistrus triradiatus; assembly: GCA_025084515.1. Taxonomy (NCBI): domain Eukaryota; kingdom Metazoa; phylum Chordata; class Actinopteri; order Siluriformes; family Loricariidae; genus Ancistrus; species Ancistrus triradiatus. The sequence continues at coordinate 7,168 of JAJAGP010007241.1, read as the reverse complement.
GTGTTTGTGCGTACGACTTTCCGCTAGTTATCTGTACCAAACTGTAGTTGGTGTTCGTTAGTGTATGTACCTGTCCTATTGTAAGTAGTACTGCTTTGTTTGTATATTCTCTGTAACCTATAACTATATTATTCTATATATTATATTGTTCCTAATGCTGTTTATCAAAGCGTTTGTGGCTTCGAACAAAAGTATCAGTCCATCTTCTTAAATGTTCCAGCTTTAGTCTACACAGGGTTGTACCAGTACACTACTGTATTCTCTATAATTATTATGAATTTCCATACATTAATAATGCAGTGGCATTAGGGATGCTGTGTAGATGGTAGAGTTCCACTCACGGTTTCAGATTTATGATGCATTTACGTATCGTTTACATGCAGTTTTTCTTGTGGAAATACCCTTTGTTTACTTTGCAGTAACGTAAAAGGACTGTGTGACTATGCTGATGTCTGGTCAACGTCCCTTTCGGTCAACGACCTGTTTTGTATGGGGTTGAATCTTCACCCCTCGGTGGCTTCTTATCATATCCATGACACACACAGACATGAAGGTACTCCTGAGTGTGACCTCTGGTCGTCGTATATCAGACCTCTGTCACTGTGGAGTCTGCAAGACGTTTGGTTCCTGAGGGTCAGATCTGGGCAACCATGGGCTAAACACAGCTGTGTCCACACTTCCTCGTTAGTGCCGGATTAATTACAGGAGACAGGGACTGCCGGAGTGTGTGCGCGTATGTCGGTGTGTGTGTGCGTTAGGTTTCCGTCCTGGGAAGAGAAATTTGCTGAGCTCATGTGTCTGACTTTTCTGCATGAAAGAGCGATTTGATTTAGGGGAAATCGTCTCCCACGAGCACTAACCGGCCTGTTCGGGAAAAAGGTCCGTCTCGATCTCATACGGTTTGGTGAACTGACAAGGTTGAGATTGCAAAACCTGGTGTATAGAATCTTGAGGGTGAAACCAAGCTACAAGAGAAGACTTGGGGAATCTGGATCAGGAACACAAATGGAAATGTTTTAGTTTTTTGGATGTAGTTCCTGGAATAGTTGTAGGTGCTTTACAGTGGAACTGGTTCTATGTGAGGCGGATTTGATGCCGAGTATCATGTCTGCTGTATTAGATTAAACGTGGTTCCGATACAAACCTCGGTTGGAAATATGGACTGGTTCGCTTTGACTCGTAACCCATCAGATTAAGAAATCCGATAAAGATAGCTGGATTATACCCTTACTCTGATTTAAACCAGTGTTTAGATTCAAAGAGACTTTGCTTCTTTTGGGCTTTTTTCCATAGACTTCGTTGCTTGTATCTCTTGTGGGATCTGGCAACCCTGGAATGAAACACAGCTAATGTTTAATTAAAGTTTGATGTTTACATCACCTCTGTCTGTGAGATTGGCTGGTTGCAAAGCAGAAATCCCATTATTGCCTGACTCTCAAAGCTTTCCCAAGCCTAGTGGGTAAGGTACTGGACTATGAACCAGAAGGTCCAGGGTTCAAATCCCACATCTGCCAAGCTGCTACTGTTGGGTCCTTGAGCAAGACCCTTAACCCACAACTGCTTGGATTGTAAGACTGTACCAATTGGAAGTCACTCTGGATAAGGGCGCCTGCTAAATGCTGTAAATGTAAACATACTCACTATAACCTGGTCAGTATCCTGAAGCATCCTTTTGTATGTCCTTCAGTGATGCAAAATTAATTGCACTTCATTCACATGCACCTAAATTTCGTTGACAGTGTTTGTTGAACAAAACAACAGCAACATTTCAGTCTCAACCGCCTCATTGTTGGGTTTTCGATTTGTTTGCCATGTGTTGAAATGTCCGAACCACTTTGTTGTCACACACTTGGTTACAATTTACAGCATTTGGCAGACACCCTTACCCAGAGTGACATACAGAGGTGCTTCATGTTCTTCTTATTTGATATTCCCTCACGTTAGTACAAAAATGGGCAGTAGCCCTAGAACACAATCCAACTAAAATCATGCTAGGACTGGATGTACTAAAAAAAATATATTAAATACACTATATAGACAAAACTTTGTGGACACCCATAAATTACATCCACAAACTTAAATTTGTGCTAGATTTTGGAACACGACTGTGAGGTTGTATTCTGATGAGAGATGATAATTGTTCCCTTGCTCACTTGTGACATTCCAGTGCATTTTCAAGGCGTCGAGGGTCTGTTTAAGCCAGCCAAGTTGTCAATCAAAGTTGGCAAACCAATTCTCTGTGGACTTTGCTTAAGGACAGCAGGGCAGAACGTCGATGAACTGACTTGTTGGAAGCAGAAACCTATAAATGTGTCATATTGAGTCACTTGGGCATCAGTACAAGCCATACTGCTGCCGTTTGTCTACGGAGAATCCAGAAATGTACGCTTTATATTATAAATGTGCTAGTGAGTGTAATAGCAGAGCTCAGTAATGAGAAGGGGTGCCCACAAACTTTTGTCTATATATTGAATGTAAGTGTGGTTTCAGCATTCACCTGAGTGCTGAGTGAAAAGGTGAATCTCTAGTCACCGTTTGAAGACAGCAAGAGACTTTCCACCACCTGAGTGTGAGTACAGAGAAGAATCTTGCTGCTTGTTTTCCTTTAATCTTGAATCACGGGTCCAGCTGGGCCAAACTTGTGTCTTATGATCAAAGCCTTTGGGTAAGAAGCTGCTGGTCTGATTTAGGCTTTGTAGGCGATGACATTGAATCTGATGCGGGCAGCTACAGGGAACCAGTGAAGGGAAGGCAGCAGTAGGGTGACATGAGAAAATCAGTTGCATTATATGCATTGGAAGGCCAGCCAGAAGGGCTTTGCAGTAATTTAGTTTTGATACAAAAGACTGGACAAATACTTGGGTGGCTTCTCTTTAAAGGAAGGGTCGAATTCTCCTGATGTTGTAGAGGAGGTACCTGCATGACTGGGTCGGTTTGGCAATATGAGCGGAGAAACTGCTGCTTATCAAACATTATACCAAGAGTGGGTATGACATTTGACGTTTGGCTTTTACCTCTCCAGCTGTGGGTTGTACCTGGAAAACAAAGGCAGAAGTTTTGTTGTTAACACAGCTAAAACAGAGAGGAACAAATATTTTCTCCCAGCATTTGAGACTGTTGGTTCAGCTGCCGTGTCTTCACACTGAGGTGTGTAGAATCTGGAAAACATGTACTGACTTTATGCCAGATAGTTTGATGGTGTTACACCAACGCTCCTCTGAAGTTTGGTCTTTGCATTGTTGATCTCAGAGAAGCTTTAGTCACTGAGTTTACATGCACTTAATAATCTGATCATAGTCTGATTTCTGCACTTGTCTGATTATTTATACATGGCAGGTAGTCATGTATACAGCCTGCTCCGGTCTAGAAATCAGATTAACAAAGAGAGCTGGATTTTCCTCCAGTAATCGGAGTAATCGTAGCATGTAGAGCAGTTACCTGATTATCATGTTTTCAGATGGCGCATGTGCACGAGCCTTCCCCCACGGTTGCCAGGTCTGCGTATTTCTAAAGTCTTTGTTTTGCCTATTTTTCCATTGACTTCAGTGATTTTGTCTCAATGGATCTGGCAACCCTGGAATTAAATGTGACACTTTGGGGAGACTCTGAAACGTAGTATATACACGAGAAAATGAATACTTTGATCATTTAATATTAGTTTGAAACTTGCGTCACATCTTTCTGTGAGATTATTGGCTGGTTGCAAAGTAGAAGTTCGATTAGAAATCCAAGTCATGTCAACCCAGAGGTGTTCCATTATCTGATTACCCAAGCACATGTATAGTCGTTGATCAGATTGCTGACAAAATCTGATTTTCTGCAGTTATCAGATTATTAAGTGCATGTAAACGCACTCAATGAAGATGTTACAGGACTTTGATGCAAACCCACCTCAGACAGAGAGGAACAGGTAACTATGAAGGATGGACAGACCCAACATCTGTGCTTAAGCTTCAGCACAGGCTCAAACATGACTGAGTGGAGGTGTCGGAATGCTGGCAAGCCTACTGAGGACCGCAGACCATTTGTCTCGACATTTGCTCAGACACACACACACACCTTCCACTGACTACGTTTTTGTTTCTGATCACATTCATCGTCCACACTCTCCTGCTCTGCCTTTAACACAGACGAGTCTGAGAGCTTAATTACTCTGTCTTTATAATCCTAACCCAAGGTCTTAGTCCCAACCCTTAGTTTTCATTGTACTGAAAGAAATATTTGCTCATTTGGTTTAAGTTAGATCTTCATTTTTTGGTGAGAAGGCAGTGTTGTTGGTGAGGATCGGCACCGTTGTCACATTTCTGCATTCTTCAGGCATTGCTAGTGAGGTGTAATGAAGCGTCACAGGGGAAAATGTGACGATGTGCAGCATGGAGGTATATGATGTCACATGCGTTTGGTTTATTATGCTATCTGATGCATATGCACATCTTCTGTTCTGCAATTGGAAACTCGCCAAGTTAAAGATGAATTTGAGGTCGAGGGTGTTTGTTTACTTTGATTTTCAATTCAAGGTAGCACTTAGTTATCGCAATTTGCTGTAGCATTATTTCATCCTTCTATTTTTTTAAAATTGCAGCAGACTAAAGGTTTTTTGATTGAAATTTTATACAAGACAAATACACTTTGTTTTGAATTATTTCGCACAACTAAAAAAGGAATGTTTTCAGTAAGTAATTTGAGATATGGTGAAGCTACAATAGAGCATTTTGTTTACATTTTCACAAACCTCTGTTTCTGGTCATTTATTTGAATTGCTGGGGACTAAAGAAATGACTAAAGTAAGAAGTTATTCTAGAAAATTACATCAGACATGTAAAGAAAAAATCGTAAGACAAAATCGCAACACATTTATGTCATTTAGCAGACGCCCTTACCCAGAGCGACTTACAATTGACACAGTTTTATAATCCAAGCAATGGGCAGCTTTTGGGTTTAGGTGAGATTTGAACCCTGGTCCTTCTGGTTCATAGTCCAGTACTTTAACCACTATGCTGCCACAGTCCCACGCCCCTAACTGGCAGTATTGCAAGTACTTTTATTAATAGTAGTATTTCTGATCACATTCGTCATCCACAAATTTTTGTTTCTGATCATTTTTCTGGTATTGCAATACAAGTATGTGCCACATAACGTCTGCTCATGTCTGTGGGACTGTGGTAGCCTAGCGGATAAGGTACTGGATTATGGACCAGAAGGTCCAGGGTTCAAATCCTGCCTCTGCCAAGCTACCACTGTTGGGTCCTTGAGCAAGGCCCTTAACCCACAATTGCTTGCATTGTAAGCTTGTATAACTTGTAAGTCGCTCTGGATAAGGGCGTCTGCTAAATGCTGTAAATGCTCATACAATGTCCGTTGGCACTTACGGTCCGATTAGTGTTATTATTAAGGTTATTAACCTACTTAACCCATATTTTACCAAATACATTAGCTGGTGTTGCAGACGTTGTAATGACACACGTAACAGTGCAGCCTCTGGTGCAGAAATTTGTATTAAATATTAAATATTGATATTATATAATTATATTTATATATTATATTTACATTCAAGTTTTATTAAGCACACACGGCGTCAGCGGGAGCAGACCGAATGCTGAGCTGTGGTTGGCTGGCATTGTGCACCTTATAAGCCCCAAGATGATGAGGATGACAGTTGTGGATTAGTTTCTCTTTGATTAGTTTCTCTTTCTGTGGCAGAAGGAGGAGAAACGAGCAGTTACGAACGGTGCATCAGAGTTAAATGCTCCAGTTTCTCATAGCCTGTCACAGTTTCCTGATCTCTTCTGAAATACCTGCTTGTGACATAACTGCAACATGAAATGCATTGCACTGTCACAAAGAAGACAGTTTCTCATTCCATAAATGAATTTGTGGGAGATGTGGAGGGAGCAAGGTAAGGCGGGGCTGAGTGAATCATTGCGCTCCACACAGCACTACAGTGAGATAAGATTTTACCCGACTATTGTATACAGCACTGCTGTAACTTCACAGAACGTATCGTGGGTGTAATGTGGCTTTTTTTTGATGCAAAAATTACATTTACCACATTTTTGCTTTTGTTTCTGATCACTTTTCAGGAGTTGCTATTGTTGTAAGGCCATTCTGTATTCCTAAGGATAGAAACATGCACATAGAAATGCAGAGAGACACCCATGCATACATGACATTGTTTTGTTTTGAAGCAAAATGGTGATCATGGTTTCCTTGTTGTTTGGATTTGGACGATCTTCTTCCCACTCACGCAGGACCCCAGTGCTTGAAACCCTACACTGAGCAATGCAGGGCAGATGCGTGTCCTGTGTTTGCTCTACCAACATTTGTTTATTTGTGTTACGCTCATCAGGTGGATCACTTTCAGCTGTCCCTGCCCTGACCTCACGTCAGTGTGCGAGTGTTCGTTTCATCAGCGCCTGAGACGGAGAACGAAAGAAGACTCTAGACGAAGAATGCGATCAGAAAACCAAAACTTGTAGACACAAGTTTTTAGGCTTTTGACCACATTCGTCATCCACAGTCTCGTTTTCTTCGTTCAACACAGATGGTTCTTTAAGCGAGCGCTTTCTTCTCTCCTTCTGTCTTTTGATGACAGAGTGGGAGATTTTTTTGAACACAATCATCACTTGTACTCCTGCAGTCCACACACAGTCCACAGATAACAGCCGTTTGAGAATAAACCGCTGTGACTGGGAGACGCTGAGCAGCGTGGCTTTGGCTCGGAGGCTAAAAACAAACCTGCAGCGACACACATGTTTACAGGAAGTGGTTACGTAGCCGTATTGAGCACAGACTCAACAACACATTTTGTTCTCCGAGGCTTTCTGTTTTTCAGGCTCTCTTTTTGGACTGCATTGTTTTTGGAGGTCTGTTTGAGCCTCCCATTTCGGCTTCCCTCACCCGCTTCCTCCTTTACAAGCCATTTCCTGGCTTCGGACCTCAATTTCCTGTCCGCTGTTCCCACGGACAGGACCACGGGCAGTGAGGCAAAGGTGGATGCACTTGGAGGATTTACATTTACGTGATTTAACAGACGTCCTTATCCAGAGCGACTTACAACTGATACAGTCTTACAGTTCAATTGTGGGTTAAGGGTCTTGCTCAAGGTGTCAGATTGAACAGACTGTTTGATAATGAGGAGATAGAACCCCGCGAATTACGTAGAAAGGAC
>JAJAGP010007240.1:0-14871 GCA_025084515.1 Ancistrus triradiatus | reverse complement strand
TTATCAGCAACAAGTCCAATACGTCAGGCTCTGTTATGGTATAGGGTTGGGTCAATGCCCCTGGCAAAGGTCACTTACACTTGTGTGATGGCTGCATTAATGCAGAAAAGTACGCAGATTTTAGAGCAACATGAGCTGCCTTCAAGACGTCATCTTTTCCAGGGAAGTCCATGCATTTTTTAAACAAGACAATGCAAAACCACATGCTGCACATATTACAAAGGCATGGCTGCAGATGAAGAGGATACTGGACTGGCCTGCCTGCAGTCCCCAAGAGAGAATGGGTGGAGAATGTTGAAACGGAAAATGAGACAATGACAACCCCGTACTGTTGCACATCTTAAGACATGTTTGCAGAAAGAATGGCTCAAAAGAACACCTGAAACACTAAATCACTTGGTATCCTCTGTGCCAAAGCATCTTTTAAGTGTGGTGAGAAGGAATGGCAATGTTACAAAGTAGTAAATGCTTTACCATCCCAACTTTTTTTGGAATATTTTGCAGGGCTGAAATACAGAAATGGACGATCATTAATACATTAAATACATTTAAGCAGACAAAAATATCTCGGGTTCATTCTGTCTGCAATAAAATACAAGTCAAAGTAAACATAAGAAAGTGTTTTTTTTATATGCATTTTCCATACTGTTCCAGCTTTTCCTGATTTGAAGTTGTAATACTGGTTAGGAACAGTGGTATAATGGAATTTAAATGGGGACTGTGGTAGCCTAGTGGTTAAGGCACTGGACTCTGAACCAGATTGCCCAGGGTTCAAATCCCACCTCTGGGAAGCTGCCACTGTTGGGTAAGGCTCTTAACCCACAATTGCTTGGATTGTAAGATTGTAAGAAATGTACCAATAGTAAGTCGCTCTGGATAAGGGCGTCTGCTAAATGCTGTAAATGTAACTGGAATCAGTACAAGGAATCGTCTGACACCCAGAGTTCAGATATCAGTGTGTGTCAGATCTTTTTGGTATCGGAAGAGAAGAACTGGGATCGGGCCATCAGTACTCACAACCTCCTTTAATCCTCAGAGTCAGTGAGTACAGCAGTCAACTTTTCCTAAGCAGAAACACAATCTCACACAAGATCTTCACTCATAGATCTTTTAATATATACAGGCCACATTGTACAACTGAAAGATCCTAATTCAAAACTCCATAGCAAAATGTGTTACAGTGTGACAAAATTCAGACAATTTAAATAAGAAAAATCCTTCTCAGCAACAAAACTAGTACACACTAGAACCGACGCTACTTATAAAACTGAGCAGAACAGAGAATGAAATGGAGAATGCCAAATAAATACTGTACAATAGTACTGCATGGTAACAAACCTTGCCTGCAGGCCTGTAACTAAAACAATTACGGAAAGCAAAGTGAATCAGTGTAGTGTGTGGGAAAGCTGTGCAGGGAATAGGCAGTGCAGTACTTTGTGGAGAAAAATAATGCACGTCATGGAACTAAACTGATTGTAACAAACGTATGAGTACGCACTTTGACCGGAGAGAAGAGTTTGAAAAAATGAGCACCATTTAATCACTGGACAACAAAGATTTTACTTGCTTGGGTGTATTTTATGGATTGTGAGCTGCTGATCATGAAAATCACCAAAATATTCCCACCATGTACCATTTTGTAGATAACATTTTTGTGATTTCCCACCAGAAGTCAAGCCTACTTGTATATTGCCCACGAAACAAGCTGATTTGGTCAGTGACTCTGTAAAGCTTTGAGCGTATGCGCTATGCATTGTTTCAGACATGCCTGTTCACACAGTCAGACAGGTTATAAATGCTGCTCACATTTACAGACATTTGTTTGGATGCCCATGTTCATCAGGCATAGTGAGCATACATAGCAGGATTTACTGTCTTCAGAAAGCTTTTACATCAGACGTGTCCTGTCAATGTCACAATGGCTGCGAAAGATTCCGTTACACCTGTGGCGAATATAAGCTTAAGGCTCAAAGACGCACCGTGACTGAACTCAGTAAGAATGCCTATGAGCTTTGCTTTGGATGCAAAATTGGTGAAAATCCAGGGTTCCTCACATTTACTGTGCAGCATGTAGAGTCAATCCGAGAGCTGGACTCAGAGGTACTTGGAGGTCAATGCTGTTTGCAATCCCAACAGATGTTAAAAATAAAAATAAAAATAATAATAAAATGCCTGGTTAAGCCTGGTTATCCTCACCTGATATCAGCCAAAAGTAACTGGTCAGGGATAGGATTGGTCAAAAGCTAAAGCAAAACTACAGGCATGCACCATTTGACGTCCACATTACGTTCTGTGAAACAGACATCGACCGAAATGGATTTTGACCAGACATTACCATAATCACATAGCAGTTCAGATATTTATTTTAAATAATAATATGAATTTATGAACAATAACCTGAAACCAAACTTGAGGCAAAAACAATAACTTAAACAAAAAAGAACATGGAACTATGTCTTGTTTTTCTTTCGAGGCTGCAATACTCTTTTCTGACAGCAGGTGTCAGAAGTTCTCTACTATTCTGTCATTCAGACATGAATGAGATATAAAAGACAATTTTATTTCCTTGGAATATGAACATTTCCTTATTCGAACAATTTGGACCTCAAACAGTGCGTTGAGCAAAAAAAAAAATCAGCACGGTGGTGCAGCGGTTAACAGACAGCACATGTAATTTTATAATTACTTATAAATATTGGCATAAAAACAATCATTTTGGGGTCGGGAATGGATCACTCTCATTTACATTACTTCTTGTGAGGAAATTTGATTCAGACTTTGAACAAATGAGTTTGAACGACCAGTCAAGTCCGAATCTGAGATTCCACTAGAAGACCTTAAAGCAAACGTACGTTGATGGGATGGATGTTAGCCAGCACATACCTATACTTGGTTCAAATGGGATTCATTCAATAAATGTACTTTAAGATTTAAAAAATCTGACATTATTTTTTGCATTCAAACTCATTTTATTCCCAGAAGCAAACCGTTGAAAAACATTTGTTTGTCCAGGTTTAATATTAAAACCTGGTGTAGTTCCAGTCCTCATCCAAATAAAACATTTGTGCTGATCCGTCGGTATTACCAAATCCATTACAAAATATCAAAAGCAGCGTGTTTAAACAGTCGCATTGAGCCCTGAGCGTTTTTTTAGACCTCATGTTAAGTTGTGAAGCAAGTTCAGTGAAATGTTGGGAAGCCAGTGGCTCTTATTGCCCTGAAAATGTGTTTCCTGAAAAACAGCGATATCTGGATACCACCGAGTGGATTGATGACATAGAATGGGAACGACTGTACAACACTGACCCTGGCTCATGCCTCTGCTGGCGACTCGTGGCCCAGCTTCACGAGGGGCTGACGCAAACGGACGTGCCTGAACTTGAAATAAATAAAAATAAATCCTAAGCTTAGTTGGCATTCGGAATGGAAAACGAACCAAAAACAACAAACAGTTACCTGTAGGCTGTTCAGACTAAAACAGTACCACAGCAAATTTGTCAACAAACACATTTACACGCTCTACCACACTGGATCTCAACCTGGTATCAAATCAGGAGAATGCAGGTGGGCCAAAAACAGTCAGACGGGCCACAAAACAGGCCGGCCAAATTGAATGACCGTGTATTAAAAGTCAAGCTACCAGGTTGAGTGGGGGTGGTGTTGGGTTTTTTTTGAGCCCACTCGAGTGTTTTTTTAAGCAAGCCCCTGGCTGCTATACAAACCGAGCCTGTGACAAACCAACGCTGTAATTCTTTTCTACATGAATAAAGACTTGTCTTAGAAAAATAAATACTCTTTCAGTTTCTTTGTAAAAAGATGAGGAGAAGCCCCCAGTCCAATTTAGCACAATAACATTACCTTAAAACCCCACCCCACGAAGCCCCCGCATTACTATACAAACCATTACCGAAACGTTTCATCGATTTAACATCACGTTACTCAGCACCAAATTCAGACAAGTGTTTCAATTTGTTCAAGCTTGACCGACGAAGCAGCACAGCTTTTACTGGGTTGGTAAATACACCAAGATGGCTGTAAACAGGATACTCGAGAAAACTTAAATACAAATGTAAGCAGCGATGGTGGCAACCACGAACGCTTCAATGATGTTTCTCGGGTTTGGTGAAGCCAAGCGGCACTGAAGTGAATTACAAACACTGCAGACTCTGTTGGCCGTGGGTGAGGGAGGACCCCTGCCGGTCCTGGGATGGACTGGTATCACATCCAGAGAACACTTGGGTCTGTACTCTGTTCTCCGGACCCTCCCATGACCCTGAGCAGGACAAAGCGGGGTTAAAACATGACAAGTACGGAATCCTGTAACTATCCTGTAATAAGGGGACATGCCCAGTCATAGAGGGAGGAGCTCTAGGACAGACGGGTGCTTTTTATGCTCCAGCTCGTTGTTCCTTGTTTTAAACCCATTAACCCTTACCAAGTGATCCACAGCCTATTCCAGAACTCACAGGGAACAGGAGAACGCTTACGCCAAATGGAGCGCAAATCCATTTGGGCAAGGGTCACTGTTGCAGTACTGGGAGATGATCCCACAACCGGCCTTCCTTCCTTTAGACACAGCCAATCACGCCTGGGTCACAGCAGTGGGCAGGCGATTTTGTGCCAACCCGAGCGCTTTACTCCGCCCCACCACAGTTGTGCATCAATGCCATATGAACCATCGTACAGGCCGTTACACACCGAACAATTTTATCATGATGTATTCGTATAACAGTAAATGAATCTGAGCTCACCTATGATCACGCCATCTTCCACTGCAAACAATTTTTCGGACGCCAAAATTTCACAGCTCCTGTATTTTCAGTCTGCCTCTCTGCTGGCAGCCTTTTCATACTTCCAACTACATGTTTTGGTCTTCACGTTCCTTTGCCGTCTTTTATTCCCTCTCGGAACCACAGAGCCATTCTACTTGCTTATTAAATGTTCAATACCTCGGTTCTCGACCACCTCAGGTGGTGTCGAATTCAGATCTACGTGCATTTTGACTAGAAAACATGGTGTCGGTTCTCATCGTTTGCTCGATATGCTTGTACTTGCTTGTATTAAGCTTGTGGAGCCACGTGACTCGTTTCAGCCAAAACGCCATTCATGATTCAACAATCTTCTGGGCTGTCAGGCTGTTAACACCTGGTGCCCTGAGTTCACCAATAGAGTAAGTGTTTTGCTCTTACTTTTCACTTAAGACATTACTCACTAAATTACGTGAGATTTTTCAACACTATTATAAAATGTGCTGTGTTAATGATATACCCAACTGTAGCTTAATGTAAGGTGTTAATAATGTGCAATAGGCTCTGCTATGATACAGCACAGACTATACTGATCAGGGAGCACCTGTACAATACGATAATGCCTTATGCAGTGTGGATTTTCTGGGAGTCTGGAACGGATTCATTCAAATTATGTCATTTCATATGAGAAAATTCGCTCGGTACTATGATTTCGGTACTCAAGACATCTTGAACAAATTAACAACGAGAACCGAGGTACCAGTGTAATAGTAATATTATTGATAAGTTAAATTTGAGTAAAAGCTTAGACTTGATGTGTACGTGGATAGACCTCTTAAATCAAACGATGGGGTTCATGCTAAAAAAAAAAAATAAAAAAAAAAATTGTCATTTTGTATTGCATATCGCTGTGGAAAAATTAACCAGATAGCAAAATTCCCCAACAAGCCGGCGTCAGGCGTGTACAGTTTGAGCCGGAAAAAACTAGTGTCAGAATATTTTGCCTGTTCATGTCACTTTCGGTGTGTAACGACCTCAAGTCTTAAACTGGTAATGGCATCAGCTGATGGTGGATTCAAATCCCAGGCTGGTCTTGCAACATGTTGGTTCTATGGTGCGCCACAAGCTGAACCCCGTATCTTGCCACAAATCTTGCACACACGGTTAAAACTCTCTCACAGCATGAACTGCCAGGACTGGGTTCGATTTTAGAACTGCGATGCTGCTACACGTCAACGCTGCCCTCTTAGGGTCGCCTGTATCCTAACATGAGACCGCATAAAACCAGGACATTTCACATAGAAATAAAATATCATCCACTCTCAGTTCAATAATAAATACACCAAAAAACAACAAGCAGTATGAACAAACAGTGAAGCACCAGCAATGTACAAATCGAATAAGTTAAGAGGAGAAAGTCCTCTCCTGGAATTCCTGTAACTATCTCCGTTTTCCCACTAGGGGGCGACACGAGCGACTAATCGTACACTCATTCTATGAATGCAGTGCATGATAAATGGATACAAACCAGAGTCCGTGTTGTAAAAAAATGCCAAAAACACCTTTCCTATTCAAAACCTTTTCAAAAAAACAACAACCTGATCTGATTTTTGAAGCCTCACCCCAAGCCAGGGGTAGTTTGAGCAGGTAGACTCGTAAGTGGTTGCAATTCATAGCGGAAGGGTAAGACTATGGGCGAATCTCCACCGTCGTCCTGATGGCCTCACTGGACGCAAGTTAAGCACCATGTAACATCGGTTCATCGCTCAAACGCCATTAATTAGTTCCGTTTCAAAAGGACGAGCCCATAAATCAGAAGTTTCTGGATGATTCATGAAGGACGAAGCCCGTAGTAAACCATGCCCAAAGTTTTAAGACGTTTCTCCTCCTCTTAAGTTCACCCGTGTCTTTGGAACACAAACGACAGATTCTGTACAAGTGGAGCTTCCTCTGGTGATGCATGGAACAGCCAAGCTCAGGCTTCAAAAATGCTGAAAAAGTGTACGATGGTTCCCATAATCCAAGCTTCCGATTTGCTCAGTGGTCTCTGTGCTCTTTAAATACCCTGTCACCTACTAGATGTCTCTGGATGCTGCAGCCACTTGTACTACACAAAGAATGGTTTGTTTCTGCTAAGTTTGAGAATCTTTCCCAGTCTTTGCTTCGCTGTGGCCATGCCTTTCTTCGGCCTTTTCCCTGAAAAACAAAACCAGACTGATAAACAACAATCACTTACGCAATAATCCACTCAAGGTCGTGCTTTAACGTAAGATACTGGCACGGGTGTGATGCGGTCATAGCTCAGAACACCCGTGCCAGTATCCCACGTTAAAGCACGACCTCGAGTGTATTATTCCGGTTATACCACAGTTATGTTATCGCCATTTATCGTTAGATTTTAAGATAAAGAAGACAGAAAAGTGATTTGTTTATCAGCCTTCCGTGAGATAAAAAGAGTTCCATTCTATCGTTACCCCGCGGCTAAGCCCTTCAGTCATTAAAGTCGAGGAACAGAATGACCAATAACTTTATTATACAGACATTAAACACAAAGGTGATAAACCTTAGGCTCAGGTCGGTCATTAATAGCTTCATCTTCCAATTTTAAATTGTTTTCAAAACCATTAGATTATAGCTTCCATTTCATCAGTGTTTCTCATTATGACTTGGCTGCTTTTAGGGCGGGCATCATTGCTAGGTTACGTGCGTATGCCATGGAGTGATACTTGTGGAGCGTCGGTCAGAGTGCCATTATCGCCATTAAAGTCACGGGAAAATCGCCCATCAGCCAATCAGATTGCGGGGTCGGAGCTAACTGTGGTATAATAGGTTTTAATATAGAAAACACACTAATTATATCCTCATCTACAGAAACTCAAGGTTAAGATAGGGGGTCCTGAATTATGATTTGTGTGTCTTATTAGCAGCTACTGTATCAACACTCATGGGCCACTTAATGTGCACCTTGGACCCCATTTCTTCCTGGCATAGATTCAACAGTGTGCTGGAAACATTCCTCAGAGATTTTGGTTCATGGTGACATGGCAGCATCGCACACTTCCATGAGGCAACTCTCCTGTTCCACTACATCCCAGATAGAGATCTGCTGACAGCGAAGGCTGTTTGGGTCATGAGCAGTTTGAACCGGTGTACCGAATAAAGTGGCCCGTGAGTGTATACTCCAGTGTTAAGGCCACATGTGTAGTAACTTAGCGACTTGTTCCTCTGCCATTAAAATGGTGACTTCAACATACAAACTAAAATTATACCAGTTAGTTCCGACCCCGCAATCTGATTGGCTGAGAGACGTTTTCCCCGTGACTTTATGATAATAATGGCACTCTGACCGACGCTCTATAAGTACCACACTCCGCGGCATACACACGGTAACCTAGCATCGATGCCCGGCCGCCTAAAAGCAAGCCAAGTATATACGAGTTAAAACACTGCCGAAATGAAAGCTGTGTATGTAATTAGTTTATAAAATACATTGGTTTTTGAAAACGATTTAAATTTGGAAGATTGAAGCTATTAATGGCACCCTGAGCCAAAGGTTTTATCACCTTTAGGATTTGGAAGCTGGAAAAGCGAAACAATCCCCCCCCCCCAAGTCGCTTTAAATCAAACGACCCCGGCTCTTAAATGGATTCACAGCTCGACTGAAGAGCCACAAACTGAAGATACAACAAAGACAAAAATGACCTGAATCAGCTTCATCCTCACAAAGACGTCGTTTGCTGAAGTTAAGGCGTCGGCTCTTTCATTAAAACCCCATCGGCGGGCTGAATCGGAAGCTTCGTTCCTCTTGACAGGGTTTGTTATCTGTAAGTCCAGCTCTACCCAGAGAAGCTGCTGATGCTCTGTTAGCTGTAGGCTGGTCTGCCCCTTACATGGGGTTCGTGACTGATCAGAGGTCTAACATTAAAGAGGTGGGTGGGGGCATCATACAAATTTATTAATCACTAATCAAACGGGATTCTATTTTTTTTTTTTTGACTTGTGAGAAACACGGGATCTCACTCCGATTTGCTTCTTCAGGTCGGTAGAATAGTGGATCTGTAAACAGCTGGCCTTATAAACCCCACCCATTTTATTTGCTGAATGTAACTAAACTTTCTTTTTAATAAGTTAAAAACTTACCAATCGATACATTTGTGTTTAATGTCTGTATAATACAAACAGTTATCGGTTAGTTCGGTCCTCGACTTTAATGACTGAAGGACTTAGCCGCGGGGCGTCGGTACGGTGGAGGGTCGGTTGGTAACGATAGAATGGAACTATTCTTACCTCGCAGAAGGCTGATAAATCTTTTTCTGTCTTCCATGCTTAAAATCTAACAATAAATGGCGATGACGGAACTGTGGCATAATCGCAGGGATAATACACTCGAGGTCCTGCTTTAAACGTGAGATATTGGCACGGGTGTTTTATTGATCTTCGGGCTTTATCTGTAGTGTATTATTAAGTAAGTCGTTCTATTTAAAACCAATTAAAACACTACTACCACTTCACTCCTGGAACTTGTAATTAATTACCCAGTTTTCAGTTCACAGAAAAAAAAGGTGTTTTATCTGTGTACCTTTGGGTGGCCTGGTTGCTGATTGGTGGAGGGTTTGGGCAGGCCCTCTTTGACGGGTGCAGCGGTGGGGAGAGGGAAGTTTCGCAGTACTGGTATCGTGAGTCAGGACTCGCTCACACCCCGAGGGCGAGGGCATGCTGCCGTACCAGGCCTCGCTGCTGCTGTGCTGTTGCTTCCCTGAACTGTCCATGAATCTCCTGGTTTCTGCTGGAACACTTGGTCCTGGTCAGCCAGGTTCTCCCTGCTGTGGTGCGTTAAGGCCGGGCACTCTGTCCCTAAACAAAAACAGGCACAACACGAGTAAGAGAGGCCGAACATGCACGGCTCAACCACTGGGATTCATTTGCGTTATTCTGCACCTGACGCTGATTGTGAGGGTTGCTGGTCAGAATCGGGGATCGCCCTCCTCTCCGAGAAACACAAGGCTCCTGTCCCATCTGAGAAGGAGAAGAGCATGTTAGAAGAGTACAAAAGCCCAGTAAATAAAATGCGATATAGGAAGGAAGGGGACTTTTATACGGCGATCCAAAACAACTGCTAAGGGACGCCTTGATGCATACCTCTATAATACAAGCACTTTGGGGATAATGACTTGGTACCAGCACCATTACATAATGGGACGGGTGATCAGTTTTTTAATATGCAGATAGCCATGGCCATTAATGACAATGGCCACGTGTGGCCATTCACACAGGATTGAGGAATGGCCCCCTCCCTCTGAGGCCAGGTGGTCACTCAAGGATGAAGACGTGCAGATCCTTGATATAGAGGAACGATGGTTTGAACGCGGAGTAAAAGAAGGCCATTTTTTTGTGAAAAGGGAACGTCCATCTCTGAACCCGAGGAAAGGGCCCTCAGAGTACACCTCTCACCCACGCCCACCATCGCAGCCATTCCCAATCCTGTGTGAATGGGCACACGTGGGCCACTGTCATTAATGGCCATGGCTATCTGCAATATTAACCTGATCACCAGTTCCATTCTTATGTAAGGTTCTGGTATCAATCATTATCCAAAAGTGCTGTATATAAGATTGGGGAGTTTTCCAACTAGCTGATAGACTGAAGTCACTGAAATTCAAACTGTCGCAAAATATGCTCTGCATTCAGTCAAGGCAGTCTGTGTACCAGGGATGGTGGTGGTGAACAATAGTTTGGGGCCATGCCATAAAATCGTACCAATGCCTTAAAAACTCCTATATTGTAACAGACTGTCTCTAAATGACATAAGAGAAAGCATGACACAAAAGCTGTGTGGTACTTTTTGGGTGGGGTGATGGGAAAACCCCACCAAGCAGATTGTATTCATGAAATCCCAGAGCCGTTCAAACTTAAAGCCTTACTGTAGTCTGGAGAAGGCTGGCTTGTGCAGGACCACCAGGATTCCTGGGAGCTGGCGCCCTCCTCTGACGGGTGACGATAAATCAGCCCTGCCATAGACAGCATGCCCTGAATAGCATCCTCCTCTGCACTTGGTGAGGTAGAAGGGTCTCTGCGCGCACACACACACACACACACACACACACACACACACACACACACACACACACACACACACACACACACACACACACACACACACACAGGGAATCTTTCATTATGGCTATAATCACATTGAGCAGAAACAACATCCAAAACAGGTCGAGCAGAAACGAGCACTAAAAACAAAGCAAGGAAAACCCCTCTGACCTTTTAAGAGGGTTGAGCTGAAATCTGGGTTGCTGGCTGCTATCTTTTGTGTTGCTAGAACTGCATGTGGTCAGAGTCGCGGGTGAGATGCTCTTCTTCCTCACCACATCCTCATCCTCCCTTGAGGAGCTGTCTGAATCTTCTCCACATGATTGCAGCTTGTTCTGGTGAGCACAGAAACAGCTTATTAAGTGGCCCAATGGCAGCACAATGCAGCCAATAAGAGCTTCTACCAACTGACTTCAAGATCCGTCCAAAACTGCAAGTGCAATCTGCATCTGTTTGATTTAATTCATGGTCAGAGCGAAGCTGCTCTGTATAGGACAAGCCAATTAAAGTCATTCCACCAATAGCAGCACCTTACTGCTCAGTGCACCTGGATGGAATTGGCACCAACAGTCAGTTGTTGGTTAGACTCTCAGCTGTGAGCAAAAGGGATGCTATAGTTGTGGTAGTTGTGTCACCAAAACACACAAAAGGGCTTAAAGATGTACACAAGAGAATGAAACAGGTATGCGCAGTTTAGCGTCCATCCGATGTCCGTTTGCTTTAACAACCAAGGTCTCTTAGGAATTATAATAGGAAATAAAAATGTCTCACATATATAATTCACATCTGAATGACAGAAAACTGCTAACAAACACCTGCTGGCAGGAGAGAGAATCGCAGTCTTCAACCAAAGGAAAAAAAACCTGTTCTACTTTTTTCATTTTCAAAAAGTGGTTCAAAGTTAAGATGCACATAAGAACTACTGTACTGTACAGTACTGTACCTTAAACTACTGTGACTAATGGTTGGGGCAACGTCCTGTTTCACGGAACGTAATGCGGACACAACTACAGTAGTGTGAAGTGTTTGCGTCCTTCCTGATTTCCTATTTTTTGCATGTTTGTCACACTTAAGTGTTTCGGAACATCAAACCAATTTAAATATTAGTCAAAGACAACATAAGTAAACAAAAAATCCAGTTTTTAAATGAAGGCGTTTATTATTTAGGGCGAAAAATCCAAACCTACATGGTCCTGTGTGAAAAAGTGATTGCCCAGTCTTGTTAAAACATAACATAACTATGGTTTATCACACCTGAGTTCACTGTCTCTAGCCACACCCAGGCCTGATTATTGCCATACCTGTTCTCAATCAGCACACCACTTAAATAGGACCTGCCTGACAAAGTGAAGTACACCAAAAGATCCTTAAAAGCTACACATCATGCTGAGATCCAAAGAAATTCACGAACAATTGAGAAAGAAAGTACTTGAGATCTATCAGTCTGGAAAAGGTTATAAAGCCATTTCTAAAGCTTTGGGACTCCAGTGAACCACAGTGAGAGCCATTATCCACAAATGGCAAAGACATGGAACAGTGCTGAACCTTCCCAGGAGTGGCCGGCCGACCAAAATTACCCCAAGAGCGCAGCGACGACTCATCCAAGAGGTCACAAAAGACCCCACAACAACATCCAAAGAACTGCAGGCCTCATTTGCTTCAGTTAAGGTCAGTGTTCATGCCTCCACCATAAGAGAGAGACTGGGCAAAAATGACCTGCATGGCAGAGTTCCAAGACGAAAAACCACTGCTGAGCAAAAAGAACATTAAAGCTCGTCTCAATTATTCCAGAACACATCTTGATGATCCCCAAGACTTTTGTGTGGACTGGTGAGACAAAAGTTGTGAACCTCTTTGGCATGTGTCCCCCATTACATCCGGTGTAAATGTAACAGAAAAAGAAGACATTATCCCAACAGTAACAAATGGTGGCGTAGTGTGAGAGGTCTGGGGCTGTTTTTGCTGCTTTCAGGACCTGGAAGACTTGCTGTGATAAATGGAACTATGAATTCTGCTGTCTACCAAAAAATCCTGAAGGAGAATGTCCGGCCATCTGTTCATGACCTCAAGCTGAAACCAACTTGGGTTCTGCAGCAGAAGATTATCCAAAACACACCAGCAAGTCCACCTCTGAATGGCTGAAGAAAAACAAAATGAAGACTTGAGTGGCCTAGTCAAAGTCCTGCCCTGAGTCCTATTGAGATGCTGTGGCATGACCTTAAAAAGGCCGTTCATGCTCAAACTTTCCAGTGTGGCTGAATTACAACAATTCTGCAAAGATGAGTGGCCAAAATTCCTCCACAACGCTGTAAAAGACTCATTGCAAGTTATCGCAATGCAGTTGTTGCTGCTAAGGGTGGCTACACCAGTTATTAGGTTTAGGGGGCAATTACTTTTTCACACAGGGCCATGTAGGTTTGGATTTTTTTTCTCCCTTAATAATAAACACTTTCATTTCCAAACTGCATTTTGTGTTTACTTGTGTTGCCTTTGACTAATATTCAAATTGGTTTGATGTTCCAAAACACTTAAGTGTGACAAACATGCAAAAAATAGGAAATCAGGAAGGGGGCAAACACTTTCACACAACTGTGTATATATAGATATATTTAAACAAAACCGCGATACAGTGAAGCCGCAATAAGTGAACCGCGATATAGCGAGGGACGGCTTGTAACTTAATTTTCTTTCAACTTTAGAGGTTGATGTTTACTTAACCTCACTGGCATGGGCAGTTATATTCATGCCAAGCACAAGGTTATATCAACACACCAGTCATGGGCCAATTTAGAGTGACCGATCAACCTAATGCACGTCTTTGGAATGTGGGTGGAAAACCAAACACCCGGAGTAAACCCACACGAACACAGAGAACATGTAAACTCTCCAACGAGCCGAGTCTGGGGTCAGGATCGAACCACGGAGCTGTTTGCCTTTAGAGGTTGAACAAAACCAAAGCGCAGGAACATTGGACAGGATCACAAAGCAAGCCCAAATAAGCAAGTACAATTTAGAAACAAGCCCCAAAAACCTGCACCCCACAACTACCAATATTTGTCAGCGACTTTATAGTAAAATAAGGCCGAAGCCGCTTAGAATAAGCAGAACTGGTGTAAACACTTAGGTAGCAAACATACTTGCGACGTGTAATGCACTTCGGGCTCGGAGTCGGACGAAGCGTAATCACAGCTCGACTTGCAGTTCCCGAGATCTGAGCTCTCGCTCTCACAAAGCCCTAAAAGAAGCAAGAGCAAAATAAATCAGGAGGACGTTTCAGTGGTGAAGATCCATTATTCTCACAAGACTGTAGTGCAGTAGCTCTCACCTCTAAAGGCAAAGGGCTTCTCATGACCTGCCGAACAGTCCTGCTTCTCCTGCTCCTCTTCTTCCTTCACCTCCGCCTTAACCTTCAGCTTCAGCGTGAAGGTCTTCTGCTCACACTGGCCTTCTTTGGCCTTTTCCCGCCTCTGCCACCTCTTGTCCCTGCAGGTAAACCACAAATGAACTAAACCCAGGCGTCACTGAATGATGAGTGCAGAAAGGCACTGGCCCATGGATCACTTCATTCACTTTTTGTTTCAAGGACATACAGCTACAGGCAAACAAGTTCGCTGTGAACTACTGACACTTGGTACGCTGGTACAACAGCAGGCGAAAGCTCGTTTACCTAACAATGCGGCCATTACACATGACCAGGCGCAGGTGGTTGTCCAGCTTACTCTCAGCGGCTGCGGCCGAAGCCGTGGATACCATGTTAAACTTGGCGTTCACCTTCAGGCTGAAGCAGGAATCCTGATTGAAAAAAAATAAAATAAAACAAGTTATGGAAAGCTAAAAGAGCATTCTCAAACATTAATTACCATCATCCGAGCCCTATGCGAATGGGATTAGATTCACACGGGTTCCTGTGGTAATTTCCTCCATTATAGGCGCTACTCTGTAAGGGTGTAACGATACACTCTGCTCACGACTGCTTACTGAGTGCACAGTTCGATTTTCTTACGAAGCAAATCTCTGTACATTTTCT
>JAJAGP010007239.1:0-14887 GCA_025084515.1 Ancistrus triradiatus | reverse complement strand
GTAGCCCACAACAATAAATTAGTCTTAATAAATATACAATGCCATAAAGGTAAGAACTGCAACATTAAGTTATTTATGTATTAGTAAAACTAACTTGCTTATGTAGATATTTAAAGCATCACCTAAATCTGAACTAAATGGTTTTTTGGCATGCAATTTACCAAACTTGGCATATATACATCATTCAGTTTTATACCCACTTAATCCAATTCAGAGTTATGGTCCTAACTGGCAACACAGGGTACAAGGCAGTAACCAATCCAGGACAGGGTGCCAATCCATCACAGGGCACACAGACATACACAAAGACACTTGAAATAACAATTGATGTATTGCATGTTTTTGAAATGTGGGAGTTCACTGGAGTACCTGGAGCAAAACCAAACAGACACAGAGTGAACATGCAACTCCACACAGGTGGAATGATCCTAGGAATTGAACCAGGGATATACTATACACATCCCTTAACATCTTATTTTATGCAATTTTTTGGCATTGTCCAAACATCATATTATATACCTTACTTTTGTGTTTGTTTGTTTATGGCATCAGTATGAATAGCTATATTCATGCCAGACACAAAGTTATATCAACACACTAGTAATGGGCAAATTTAGAGTGGCCAATCAACCTAATGCATGTCTTTGGATTGTGGGAGGAACCCGGGGCCCTAACCTCTTCCATTTTTTTAATATCGCTGTCGTGTCTTCTTGGGTCAGAGTCACATTGTTGGAAAAGGAACACTTGCTATCGACTGTGGGTGTGCACTTATATTGTTAAATGAGGCTTGTAAAGAGCATGCATGTCGATCTCCTCAAACATGGTGTTTTTCCCCCCCAAAGATACTCGAGTGTAATCAGACTCAGCCATGAAAAACACTTCAGCAAGAATCAAGGTTGTGAGGAGGATGAAGTCAAAAGAGACAAGTGTCATTTGTGTATTTGTGATCATGTCGGTGCTTGGTGGGTTTAGCTTCAGACTTGTCATACTTGTACACAACATAGACCTATTAAACACTATAAAATCTCGTAACCTCTTTACACTTTACATTTAAGTCAATCCCACATCTTACTAAACGTCTAAACTTGTGCTCTTTTCACTTTTATATAAACAGAACTACATTATGTCATTCATTTACATTTTAGCACAGACTTCTGGTATGTGTCGCTTAACATCAACAATATGTTCTGTGACTATGCATTATGCAACCTGGAAGTTGTCCGAATATACCATATAAAATACAATATACTTCATATTATGTAGTAAAGTTATATGGGATATTGTAGTGTACTGGTATTTGGCCTAAATATTCCAGATATTGCAGTTTTTCCGATACATTTATTTACTTAATATCAACATAGAGCCCCATATATTGATTTTCTTTATTTTCACTATTTAAGATGACAGTACTTCTTACTTCGCAGTACTTCTTGTTTCTCCCCCTATGTTGTGTCAACTTTCCATCACAAATTGAAACTAATCCACAACTGTCCTTCAATGTATGTATGGTTCTCACTCACCATTCACCTGAGTGTTAAGACCTGATCATTATCAACATAATTTCAGTACTTATAAGAAGCACAGCACTAACCAAATGTTGCCAAGTGTTTAGTAAAACCTTTTTTGTAATAAAGCTTTCTGCACCAGATGCTCTGCTATTACATGTGACATTCCAACTTCTGTGCTACAACAGCTAATATCTATAAGATAAGTCTACATTATCAGATTTGGAGTCTGCGACTGTGATTGGTTGCATGATGCTCAATATACAGTACATATAACTTGAGCACCTTTTTATGTCATCAAATTCTTCATATACCATTTGTAAGATTTGTCTTATGTACGGACAAACTGATTTTACATTATGGCAAAACACTACATTGCTGTGTAGTTCTAGAGGCTACAAATAAGTTTTGAAATTAATACATTTTATTTTTTACTACATTTGAGACATGTCAGCCTAGGACATGCAACAACTTGCATCTAAATTGGTACACAATAATTGGGGCATGAGATTTGCTTAATGGAATGTACCCAGGCTTGTGAGTTATCTCGCTTCATGTAATAGGGGTTCAAGTAATAGGGTATAAACCAAAGTTACGGCAATTAATAGCAAAAGTGGAACTCTAACATTCATTCATTGTCTTATCCACTTAATAAAGGCATACACAAACATAAGCGGGCCGTACCACCGAACGCATACACAAACATAAGCAGACTTTACCGCCGAACACATACACAGACATAAGCGGGCTGTACCGCAAAAACGAATACAACAACATAAGCTTAAGTCAAGTCAAGTCAAGTCAAGTCAGATTTATTTATATAGCGCTTTTTACAATGGAGCATTGTCTCAAAGCAACTTTACAAGTTTAGATTATCTCCTAATAACTACGTCCAATCCCAAATTGAGCAAGCCTAGGGCGACAGTGGCAAGGAAAAACTCCCTAGTTCTAGGAAGAAACCTTGGGAGGACCAAGACTCAAAAGGGATCCCACCTCCTTGGGGCGGCCCTAGATGTGATAAATCTACGAGGAAACTAAAGTCAGGAGTCAAAGTTCTCGAATTTAAAAGTGAAAGTATTCACATCACATTAAGTGGCCGGGTATGATGAGAAATCTAAGAGCGGGAAACTAAAGCATGGAGTCATGGTCGAATTAAAATGTGAATTATGCACGTGGAAGCTCCATCAGAGAACATAGTGTGGGGCGGAACTGCGCGGAACAAAGCTCGGAGAGAAAACAGAAAATTGTAATTAGTTATGATTAAGAGCACAGTCGACATCCAAGCATAACCACAACAAAACTGAACAAAAAAGCAGGTCATCGTGAGACAAAGCATAAATCTGTAAAGGCGTAGCGCGAACGAGACGCGAAAGCGGCGGAAGCCACTAAAACCGCCACGACAGTCAGAAAGACGTATTCCAAGCAATGCAATGTGGCCTGCAATGCCAATGGCCCCGTCATCAGGAAGAGCCAGGGCCCTGCCTAAATTAACAGTGTGCTGCACCTGAAGTAATCTATTGCAAGCCCTGCTTCTCCTGTCAGGTGCCTCCACAGTCTGGCGGAGCCAGGGCTCCTTAATGAAGGCCCCCCCGGGCCCCTTCCTCTTGTCTGGGGGCTTCCACCTGGACCAGCGCCATGGGGGGAGGCGACGGTGTGAGCGAGGTAAATAAATAGTTTCTTAGCGCTGTGGCTTCATAGGAAAAACGGCCTCGAGAAAAAACAAAACGGCCTCTGGCAAGGGTTCTGGCAAGTCTCTCGGGGACAGCATGGTCTCTCCAGAGCCACTTGGGAACTCGCAGCTTCTAGCAAAACCTCTTGGGCGGATACCCTCGGCACTGGCACAAGAACTGGAACAGACTTTGGCGCTGGCACATGGACCGGAACAGACCTCGACGCTGACACGCTGACGCGGGGACCGGAACAGACCTCGGCACTGGAATAGGAACGGACCTCGGCATTGGCACACTAACCGGAACAGACCTTGGTGCTGGCGCAGAAACCGGAACAGACCTACGAACAGAAAGAAGCGAGCTCTACCGCAAAAGGCATACACAGACATAAGCGGGCTTTACCACAAAAGGCATACACAGACATAAGCGGGCTTTACCACAAAAGGCAAACACAGATATAAGTGGCCTTTACCACAAAAGGCATACAGACAGAAGCAGGCGTTACCGCAAAAGGCATACACAGACATAAGCGGGCATTACCGCTGAACGCATACACAGACATAAGCGGGCTGTACCACAAAAGGCAAACACAGATATAAGTGGCCTTTACCGCAAAAGGCATACAGACAGAAGCGGGCATTACCGCTGAACGCATACACAGACATAAGCGGGCATTACCGCCGAAAGCATACACAGACATAAGCGGGTGTTACCGCAAAAGGCATACACAACCATAAGTGAGCATTACCGCAAAAGGTATACACAGACATAAGCGGGCTATATCGCAAAAGGCATACACAGACATAAGCGGGCTGTACCGCAAAAGGTATACACAGACATAAGCGGGTGTATCGCAAAAAGGCATACACCCAGACATAAGCGGGCTGTACCGCAAAAGGTATAAACAGACATTAAGCGGGCGTTACCGCAAAAGGCATACACAGACATAAGCGGCGTTACCACCAAAAGGCATACAAGACAGAAGCCGGCGTACCGCAAAAGGCAACACAGACATACAGCGGGCATTACGCTGAAAACGCATACCAGGACAGAAGCGGGCTGTACCACCCAAAAAAGGCAACACAGATATAAGTGGCCTTTACCGCAAAAGGCATACAGACAGGAAGCGGGCGTTACCGCAAAAGGCATACACAGACATAAGCGGGCATTACGCTGAACGCAACACGAATAAGCGCCGGGCCCGTACCGCTGAACGCATACACAGACATAAGGGGCTGTTACCGCAAAAGGATACACAGAATAAGCGGGCGTTACCACAAAAGGCAAACAACAGATATAAGTGGCTTTACCACAAAAGGCATACAGGGACAGAAGCAGGCGTTACCGCAAAAGGCATACACAGAATAAGCGGGCCTTCCGTGACGATACACAGACATAAGCGGGCCTGTCTGTAACCACCAAAGGCAAACAAAGAATATAAGTGGCCTTACCGCAAAGGCATACAGAAGAAGGCGGGCGTTACCACAAAAGGCATACAGACAGAGCAGGCGTTACCGCAAAAGGCATACACAGACATAAGCGGGCTGTAAGTACAGTGAACGCATTACAAGACAGAAGGGGCTGTACCCAAAAGGCAAAAAAGATATAAGTGGCCTTTACCGCAAACGGAATACAGACAGAAGCGGGCGTTACGCAAAAAGGCATTCACAACATAAGAGGGGCATTACCGTGAAACGCAATACACAGACATACATAAGCGGCTTACCGCCTGAACGCCATACAACAGACATAAGGGGCTGTACCGCAAAAAGGTAACACCGACATAAGCGGGCCGTTACCACAAAAGGTATACACAGACATAAGCGGGCGTTGACCGCAAAAGGCATACACAGAAATTAAGCGGGCGTTACCGCAAAAGGTATATACACAACCATGTTTTGACAAAAAACAAAAAAAAGCGTGGCGTTTAACCGCAAAAAGGGTATACACAGACATAAGCGGGCGGGCGTATCGAAAAAGGCATACACAGACTAGCGGGCGTTACCGCAACAAAGGTATACACAGACATAACGCGGGCGTTACCGCCAAAAGGGAATACACAGACAATAAGCGGCGTTACCGCAAAAAGGCATACACACCATAAGGGCGTGTTTACCGCAAAAGGCATACACAGACATAAGCGGGCGTTACCGCAAAAGGCATACCACAACCATAAGTGGCGGCGTTACGCAAAAGGAATACACAACCATAAGCGGGCGTTACCGCAAAAAGGCAATTACACAACCATAAGTGGGCGTTTTACCGCAACCAAAAGGTATACACCAAACATAAAGCGGGCGTTACGCAAAAGGCAACACAAACCATAAGTGGGCGTTACCGCAAAAGGTATACACAACCATAAGCGGGCGTTACCGCAAAAGGCATACACAGACATAAGCGGACTTTACCGCAAAAGACATACACATACATAAGCGGGCTTTTCCACAAAAGGCTAACACATACATAAGCGGGCTTTTCCACAAAAGACATACACAGACATAAGCGGACTTTACCGCAAAAGACATACACAGACATAAGCGGGCTTTTCCACAAAAGGCAAACACAGACATGAGCGGGCTTTACCGCCGAATGCATACACAAACTTAAGCGGGCTGCACCGCAAAAATTTATACAAAAACATAAGCTTAAGTCGACCTCCGTCTACCGCAAGAAACTGAACAAAAGCAGGCTCACGATGAGATGATGCATAAATCCGTAAAGGACAATAGCGCGAACAAGACCACGAAAGCGCCGGGAAGCCGCAAAACCGCCACGATAGTCAGAAGGAAGTATTCCCAAGCAACGCAACTGTGGCTGCAATGCAATGCAGGGAGAGCCAGGGCCCTGCCTAAATACAGTGTCCTGATCCTGAAAGTAATCCTATGCAGGGCCCTAGCTTCTCCTTTGTGTGCTCCACAGTCTGGTGGAGCATCGCACATGTATCTGTCCGGATCACCCCCTGGCGGCGAGGAGGGGCCTAGCAAGCCCATGTCTTGGGCGATTCGTGACACTGGTAATGAGATATAAAAAAAAAAAAACAATAAAAATCTAAATAATGATTTCAAACTGGTGACGTCAACAGATAATTGTAATCATGATTTGCTACAAAAGCAGTATCCAAGAAAGGCTGTCTTTCAGCAAAGCAAAGATGGTTTGTCAACAAATGTGTGAGAAAATTATTGAAATGTTTAAAAGCAATTTTCCTCAAAGAAAGATTAGGAGGGATTTGCATATTTTTCTCCCCCTACAGTGCATAATTTCATTAAACAATTCAAGGAATCTAGAGGTATTTCAGTGCTTAAAGAGCAAGGGCACAAGCCTAAACTGAAGACTCATGATCTCTGACTCCTCAGATGGCACTGCATCAAAAACTGTCATGCATCAATAGCTGATAGAACCACATGGGCAAGGGATTACTTCCCTATTCTGAGATCTTTCTCATATTCAAAATAATAGACAGTTTGGTTACCTTACTTTGAGGTAAAGGTAACACCAGCGGCTCAGCGGGCAGAGTCAGGTGCTGGAATCAGCAGTGTCTGATGGAGCTAGCGTGTTCATAAACGAGACAACGAGATGCTATCGGCTCCAATCTTGAGCCAGCATGTTCAGACACAGGTTCACAAGATGCTATCGGCTCACTTACTGAGCTAGTGTGTTCATATATTGAACTAACATGTCTAGAAACCAAGTCGTCGTGCACTAGCAACTCAGGTACTGAGCTACGGGATGCTACTGGCTCACCAACAGATCTACGGGTTGCTAACTGCTCAGCTACCAAGCTATTGCAATCAAAAATGCAGCTAACTGGCTTTGATATGGGGTTCACAAGCGTCGGAGACTCGATAATTGTGCTACTGGCCGCTGACCGCTTATCTAAGAAGGTGACAAGCGCGGCGTGCTTACATACACATACATAAGCGGGCGTTACTGCCGAACGCATACACAAACATTAGCGGGTGTTACTGCCGAATGCATACACAAACATAAGCGGGCTTTACCGCAAAAGGCATACACAGACATAAGCGGGCTTACCGCAAAAGGCATACACAGACATAAGCGAGCTGTACTGCCGAACGCATACACAAACATAAGCGGGCGTTACTGCCGAACGCATACACAAACATAAGCGGGCTTTACCGCAAAAGGCATACACAAACATAAGCGGGCTTTACCACAAAAGGCAGACACAAACATAACCGGGTTTTACCGCAAAAGGCATACACAACCATAAGCGGGCTTTACCGCAAAAGGCATACACAACCATAAGCGGGCTTTACCGCAAAAATGTATACAAAAACATAAGCTTAAGTCGACCTCCGGCTACCGAAAGAAACTGAACAAAAGCAGGCTCACTGTGAGACAATAGCGCGAACGAAACCGCGAAAGTGGCGGGAAGCCGCAAAACCGCCATGAGAGTCAGAAGTAAGTATTCCCAAGCAACGCAACTGTGGCTGCAATGCAATGCAATGCCCAGGCCATCAGGGAGAGCCAGGGCCCTGCCTAAATACAGTGTCCTGCACCTGAAAGTAATCCTATGCAGGGCCCTAGCTTCTCTTTCAGGTGCTCCACAG
Source organism: Ancistrus triradiatus (assembly GCA_025084515.1). Classification (NCBI taxonomy): domain Eukaryota; kingdom Metazoa; phylum Chordata; class Actinopteri; order Siluriformes; family Loricariidae; genus Ancistrus; species Ancistrus triradiatus. The sequence continues at coordinate 7,141 of JAJAGP010007239.1, read as the reverse complement.
TCTGGCAGAGTACCGCACATGTCTCTGTCCGAATCGACCCCTGGCGGCAAGGAGGGGCCTAGCAAGCCCAAGTTCAGGGCGATCCATGACACTTGTAATGAGATATGAAAAAAAACAAATAATAAAAATCAAAATAATGATTTCAAACAGGTGATGTCAACAGGTAATTGTAATCATGATTTGCTACAAAAGCAGTATCCAAGAAAGCCTGAGTCTTTCAGCAAAACAAAGATGGGCAGAGGATCTCTGGTTTGTCAACAAATGTGTGAGAAAATTATTGAAATATTTAAAAGCAATTTTCCTCAAAGAAAGATTGGAAGGGATTTGCATATTTCTCCCCCTACAGTGCATAATTTCATTAAACAATTCAAGGAATCTAGAAGCATTTCAGTGCTTAAAGGGCAAGGGCACAAGCCTAAACTGAAGACTCATAATCTCTGACTCCTCAGATGGCACTGCATCAAAACCCGTCATGCATCAATAGCTGATAGAACCACATGGGCAAGGGATTACTTCTATATTCTGAGATCCTTCTCATATTCAAAATAGTAAACAATCAGTTTGGTCACCTTACCTTTGAGGTAAAGGTAACACCGGGGGCTCAGCGGGCAGAGTCAGGTGCTGGAATCAGCAGTGTTTGAGGGCCTATGTTCAAATCTCAGATGGCTCTTACAAGGTGAAGAAAAAATCTAGGGCCAGTCCCAAATCCAGATACATATGAAGGATAAAACCTGATCTAACCCATATAAATATATACCAAATAGAAAATATGCTACAACCAGTAGTCCTATATATGCTTTTATGCTGAGCTTTGTTTGTATGGAGTCTTTTGGGATTTGTGTAGCAGTGGCACAAATCTGGCCAGCAGATGTCACTAAGGTGGGGGTTCCCAGCATTTCGAAACTCTTAATAATATTTCAAAGCAACTGGTTCAAATAATTCAAACCTACATAGCTTCATTTTTCTCTTCAATACTCATGGGCACATGCACAGGCACTAATCAGAATCTAATATAGAGGAAGTGTTTTTTAAATAATATGGAATAGTTTAGGTTTTTTACTCAGAAATATGAGTGACACAAGTACAGTATTTTTTTATTATTATTATTAACCAGTAACTGTAATATCATTATGCAAATTTAAACTGTAATGCATTACATCAAAACATGGACTGTGGTAGCCTAGCAATTAAGGTACTGGGCAAATCCCACCTCTGCCAGGCTGCCACTGTTGGGTCCCTGAGCAAGACCCTTAACCCACAGTTGTTTGGATTGTAAGAATGTATCAGTTGTAAGTCACTCTGGATAAGAGTGTCTGGCAAATGACATAAATGTAAAAAGTCTTAACTGTGAAACGTGGGCTGGAGTTCGAGGTGCCTTTAGAATTGTCAAATAGTCAACAACCCCCGCCCATTTTTTTGGTTTGAAGGACTGGGGGACAGGAGATGAGAAGAGGTGGGTATGAGGATTTCAGAATGATGTGCAGCAAAGCTTGTGTGTGAAAAGTGTGACTATGCATACTTCTACAAAGAATAGAAACCACACTGCTCAAAAAAGTAAAGGGAACACTTAAACAACACAATATAACTCCAAGTAAATCAAACTTCTGTGAAATCAAACTGTCCACTTAGGAATCAACACTGATTGACAATCAATTACACATGCTGTTGTGCAAATGGAATAGATTACAGATGGAAATTACTGGCAATTAGCAAGACACACTCAATAAAGGAGTGGTTCTGCAGGTGGGGACCACAGACCACTTCTCAGTACTTATGCTTTCTGGCTGATGTTTTGGTCACTTTTGAATGTTGGTGGTGCTTTCACACTCGTGGTAGCATGAGACGGACTCTACAACCCACACAAGTGGCTCAGGTAGTGCAGCTCATCCATGATAGCACAGCAATGCGAGCTGTGGCAAGAAGGCTTGCTGTGTCTGTCAGTGTAGTGTCCAGAGGCTGGAGGCACTACCAGGAGACAGGCCAGTAGACCAGGAGACGTGGAGAAGGCCGAAGGAGGGCAACAACCCAGCAGCGGGACCGCTACCTCCGCCTTTGTGCAAGGAGCCCTGCAAAATGACCTCCAGCAAGCCACAATGTGTCTGTACAAACGGTTGGTAACCGACTCCATGAGCATGGTATGAGGGCCCGACGTATACAGATGGGGGTTGTGCTCACAGCCCAACACCGTGCAGGACGCTTGGCATTTGCCAGAGAATACCAGGATTGGCAAATTCGCCACTGGCGCCCTGTGCTCTTCAAAGATGAAAACAGGTTCACACTGAGCACATGTGACAGATGTGACAGAGTCTGGAGTCACCGTGGAGAGCGATCTGCCCGCTGCAACATCTTTCAGCATGACCGGTTTGGCAGTGGGTCAGTAATGGTGTGGGGTGGCATTTCTTCGGAGGGCCGCACAGCCCTCCATGTGCTCACCAGAGGTAGCCTGACTGCCATTAGGTACCGAGATGAGATTCTCAGACTCCTTGTAAGTACATATGCTGGTGCAGTTGGCCCTGGGTTCCTTCTAATTCAGGACAATGCTAGACCTCATCTGGCTCGAGTGTGTCAGCAGTTCCTCCAAGATGAAGGCATTGAAGCTATGGAGTGGCCCGCCCGTTCCCCAGACCTGAATCCGATTGAGCACATCTGGGACATCATGTCTCGCTCCATCCACCAACGTCATGTTGCACCACAGACTGTCCAGGAGTTGGCGGATGCTTTAGTCCAGGTCTGGGAGGAGATCCCTCAGGAGACCATCCGCCACCTCATCAGGAGCATGCCCAGGCGTTGTAGGGAGGTCATACAGGCACATGGAGGCCACACAATACTGAGCCTCATTTTGACGTTTTAAGGACATTACATCAAAGTTGGATCAGCCTGTAGTGTGTTTTTCCTTTTTAATTTTGTGTGGGACTCCAAATCCAGGCCTCCATTGGTTAATAAATTTGATTTCCATTAATGATTTTTGGGTGATTTTGTTGTCAGCACATTCAACTTTGTACAGAACAAAGTATTCAATGAGAATATTTCATTCATTCAGATCTAGGATGAGTTATTTGAGTGTTCCCTTTATTTTTTTGAGCAGTGTATATTCTGAATTTTTTGCGGTACACAAAAGTGTCAATAATGCAGTAATAAGGAGATCCATCATTAAGAATGTGATTTGTTGATTGAAAATGCAGTAGTTTGTGTTTTTGAAATTCCCCCATGCTCAATCAGAATTTAGTAATAGATGCTTGTTTTTGTACTTTCAGACTAATTAATTGAGTGAGTTATTTGTTGGTCTTATGAATTTCCCAGGACTGCTCATTATGTGTTTTTAATTATTCTAAACATCTAACAGGGGTACACTACAAACAACAGGAACTAGAGGGCACTGTAACTTGGGAGCCTGCATCATAAACTAGCAACTGCCTCATAAACTGCACTAAACCTGCATCATAAAGTAGTACTAGCAGTGTTACCCATGATAAAATAAATGAAACATAGCAATTTAACATAACTTTTATGAATATTTTAAAGCTTAGTTGAAGTTAAATACATACCACAGCTCCCATAAGGAACAATCTAGCTGCTGGAGTTGGGTTTGAGTAAGTATTTAGTCAGCAACTGATTGTGCAAGTTCTCCTACTTAGAAAGATGAGAGAGGTCTGTAATTTTCATCATAGGTACACTTCAACTATGAGAGACAAAATGAGAGAAAAAAATCCAGGAAATCACATTGTCTGATTTTTAAATAATTTAATTGTAAATCACGGTGAAAAATAAGTATTTGGTCACCCAAGATTTCTGGCTCTCACATACCTGTAACAACTTCTTTAGGAAGGTCTTCTGTCCTCCACTCGTTACCTGTATTAAAGGCACCTGTTTGACCTCGTTATCTGTATAAAAGACACCTGTCCACAGCCTCAAACAGTCAGACTCCAAACTCAACTATGGCCAAGACCAAAGAGCTGTCGAAGGACACCAGGAAGAAAATTATAAAACTGCACCAGGCTGGGAAGAGTGAATCTACAATGGACAAGTACGTTGGTCTGAATAAATCAACTGTGGGAGCAATTGTAAGAAAAAAGAAGACATACTAGACCATTGATAATCTCCCTCGATCTGGGGCTCCACGCAAGATCTCATTCCTTGGTGTCAAAATGATTATGAGAACGGTAAGCAAAAACCCCAGAACTACACGGAGGGACCTGATGAATGACCTGCAGAGAGCTGGGACCAAAGTGCCAAAGGCTACCATCAGTAACACACTACGCCGAGACGGACTAGGATCCTGCAGTGCCAGGCGTGTCCCCCTGCTTAAGCCAGTACATGTCCAGGCTGGTCTGAATTTTGCCAGAGAGCATATGGATGATCCAGAAGAGGATTGGGAGAATATCATATGGTCTGATGAAACCAAAACAGAACCTTTTGGTAAAAACTCAACTCGTTGTGTTTGGAGGAAGAAGAATGCTGACTTGCATCCCAAGAACACCATACCTACTGTGAAGCATGGGGATGGAAACATCATCTTTGGGGCTGTTTTGTTTTCTGGCAAGGGGGGGACAGGACGACTGATCCATGTTTAAAGGAAAGAATGACATGGGGCCATTTTTTGTGATATTTTAAGCAAAAACCTCCCTCCATCAGTGAGAGCATTGAAGATGGAACGTGGCTGGATTTTCCAGCATGACAATGATCCCAAACACACCGCTCGGGCAACGAAGGAGTGGCTCCGTAAAAAGAATTTCAAGGTCCTGGAGTGTCCTAGCCAGTCTCCAGACCTCAACCCCATAGAAAATTTGTGGAGGGAGTTGAAAGTCCGTGTTGCCCCAAAACATCACTGCTCTAGAGAAGATCTGCATGGAGGAATGGGCCAAAATACCAGCTACAGTGTGTGCAAACCTGGTGAAGACTTACAGGAAACGTTTGACCTCTGTCTTTGCCAATAAAGGTTATGTTACAAAGTATTGAGTTGAACTTTTGTTATTGACAAAATGCTTATTTTCCACCATATTTTACAATTAAATTATGATGAAAATTACAGACCTCTCTTGTCTTTCTAAGTACTAAACTTGCACAATCAGTGGCTAACTAAATATTTTTTTGCCCCACTGTATATGTGTTCCCTCATTACTCTAATAGGATTTCAAAAGATGGAGATGGGCTTTGACATTTTCATCATGCTTTACTGTTGAACATGGCCAAGCCAATTAACCAAATAAATCGTAACCAGTTGTCAATGCCGGGAATTGAAACTGCTGCACACCTATTGATTTCTGGGGCTTGCCTATATCAGTTTCATTGACCAGAAGTCAGTGAAATTGAGACAGAAGGTGTGTATGACCCTTTGTGAATAAGCCTGGGAAGAATACAAAGAAATCCTCTTGCAATGAGGTGGATATACAAATTATATTATTTCACTGGAGAATATGACTTTGTATTCATAATGCAAAGGTTATCTGATCATTTTATTTGTACAACAAGGCTTGCTAACATTCCGATCAAATATCAGTGCTTTAAGAGCAGAGCATACACAACATTGGCATTCTTCATCATAACAAATCTGATTTATAGCTGAGAATTTGTTTTCCTGTTCATGCTGCAAGTCCTATCATTAGCATCAGGCTCTTAAAATTCACATTGAGTGCCCCAATCAATTTGAAGGGTCGATGCGATGGACAGTGGAAGACTACAGAGTGAGCACATTCCAACAGCATGAAGAAATAATTAAGAAAACAAGCTGACCAGAAATAACACTTTAAACTGCTTAATCTTTTAGCAATCACATTACTCACTTCCATCTCTGCCCTCAGCTTGGACGGAGGAGGACAGCAGTTATGCCCCTTTAGACAGGTACCCACAGAGGTCCCCTCCCTCTGATACAGAGTGATTGCTGAATATGGGAAACCGAAGGCAGGGAGTTAGTTACAGCAGGAGGAAGCCACATATTGACCACATGTTCACAATATTTTTTATGAATAATGATACAAAAGAAATATCTACCAGATACACAAGGAATTTAACAAAAAGTTGTAATTATTGTTATCTAGGACTAGATAAGTCAGCATTTTTCCTTTTTTTGAGACTCTCTTACCCAATACTGAAAAAAAACAGAACATCCACTATTTTGACTGCACCCCATACCTCACACCACTTTATTAAACTGTGTTTAGAACCTGCACACCTTTAATTGGCATACTGACTTATGTAAGTAAAAGTAGGAAGAGAAAAAAAAGATAAGAAAAAAAATAAAAAGAGAATAAGAGAAACCAAGTAAGAACGGAAAAAAGAGAAATAATGCACTGACTTGGAACACAGTGGTGCTTGAAAGTTTGAACCCTTCAGAATTTTCTATATTTCTGCATAAATATTAGCTAAAACCATCAGATGTTCCCACAAGTCCTAAACGTAGATAAAAAGAACCCAGTTAAACAAGTGAGATAATAATATTGTACTCGGTCATTTACTTATTAAGGGAAATGATCTAATATTACATATTAGTGAGTGGCAAAAGTATGTGAACCTCTAGGATTAGCAGTTAATTTGAAGGTGAAATTAGAATCAGGTGTTTTCAATCAATGGGATTTAAAGAATGGGGATCTATAAAAATTTGCTCTTCACAACACATGTTTGTGGAAGTGTATCATGGCACAAACAAAGGAGATTTCTGAGGACCTCCAAAAAAGTTGTTGATGCTCATCAAGCTGGAAAAGGTTACAAAACCATCTCTAAAGAGTTTGGACTCCACCATTCCACAGTCAGACAGATTGTGTACAAATGGAGGAAACTGAAGACCATTGTTACCCTCCCCAGAAGGGGTCGACCAATAAATATCATTCCAACAGCAAGGCATGTAATAGTTGGCGAGGTCACAAAGGACCGCAGGGTAAATTCTAAGCAACTGAAGGCTTCTCTCATGTTGGCATATTTTAATGTTTATGAATCCACCAACGGAAGAAGTCAAGTCAAGTCAAGTCAAGTCAGATTTATTTATATAGCGCTTTTTACAATGGAGCATTGTCTCAAAGCAACTTTACAAGTTTAGATTATCTCCTAATAACTACGTCCAATCCCAAATTGAGCGAGCCTAGGGCGACAGTGGCAAGGAAAAACTCCCTAGTTCTAGGAAGAAACCTTGGGAGGACCAAGACTCAAA